>PEKF01000075.1:0-92422 GCA_003073195.1 Ramalina intermedia | reverse complement strand
CCCCCCCCCCCACCCCCCCCCCCCCCCCCCCCAAAAACCCCCTACCCCGCAGCAGCACCCCCCGCCCTCCCCCTCAACCCCTCAAGCACCTCCCTCCCCCTCTCCACCTCCCCCTCCAATTCCCTCACCACATCCCCCTGCTCCTCCACGCTCATCCCCACGCCATCCATCCCCCTCACCACCTGTCTCGCCTTGGCGATCCGCGCGTAGATCTGTTGGATTGTGGCGGGGAGATCTTTCGGGGAGAGGGGGGCGTCGTCATTGCCGGTGGAGGTGGGGAGTGGGGATGTGGCGGCGGGGGAAGTGGCTAGCGAGGAGGTGCCGCCTGGTTGCGGGAGGAGGAGGCGGGATAGGAGCGGGGAGAGGGGGGGGAGGAAGTCGAAGGTTTGGGGTGCGGGGAGGAGGGGTCCGGGTAGGCTGGATGGGGTGGAGGTGGGAGCGGCGGGCATGTTTGAAAAGTTGAGGTGGTGGGTGGAATCAGGACTGTTGTAGAGTCTGTTTGGTCATCGTACTGGTCGAGGTATTCACTAAAGCTCCCCAAAGGCGCTGGGCGAAGACTAGCTCTGTGGGTTCCAGCTTGGCGCGATGTCTTAGGGCGTGGCCTCGGGTGACAGGCGCCACTCGACAGCTGACATCATCCCCCATCGGCCCCCCACAGATTATTCCAGGCTCGCCGAGAGGAATTCAATTGGAAATTTTTCTTTTCTTGTTGAATCGCCGAGTTGTGCGCTCATTCCGTAGAACATCAAGTATCCGTACGGCTACCAATCTATTGCTAATATCTTTGAGGGTGGAATTGGAACTACGCGCACAATCCGCAGCCAGCGCCAGCTGATACTTCTCCCCCACCAGAGGCCGCAAGCATGGCAAAGGTGGATCACAAAGCCGTCCTGGGTAAGACCACTCGTACTTCTGTCGTACAGATTGAAGCTCGAGTGACATGATAAACAGTCGTCATTGACGGTTGGGGCGTTCCCTCTGCCACCTCCCCAAAAGATGGCGATGCCATTGCCGCCGCCAAAACCCCCACCATGGATTCCTTCGCCGCGAAAGATAGCAAGACCGCCCAAGGCTACACCACTCTCGATGCCTCCTCTCTCGCAGTCGGCCTCCCCGAAGGATTAATGGGCAACAGCGAAGTCGGTCACTTGAACATTGGCGCCGGTCGAGTGGTATGGCAGGACGTCGTGCGGATCGACCAAACGATCAAGAAAGGGGAATTGAACAAGGTCAAAACATTGACCGACTCCTTCCAGCGTGCCATTGGTGGAAATGGACGACTACACCTCTTGGGTTTGGTCAGCGACGGCGGCGTTCACAGTCACATCAACCACCTTTACGCCCTCCTACAAGTCGCCAAAGAAATGGCCGTCCCCAAAGTCTTCATCCACTTCTTCGGCGACGGCCGCGACACCGACCCCAAATCCGGCGCCGGCTACATGCGCGACCTCCTCGCCAAGATCTCCTCCATGGGCAGCCAAGCAAAGATCGCCACCGTGGTTGGCCGATACTACATCATGGACCGGGACAAGCGGTGGGACCGCGTCGAAATCGGCATGAAAGGCGTCGTCTCGGGCGAAGGCGAGGACTCCACCGACCCGGTCGCCACGATCGAATCCCGCTACTCCGCCGGCGAGAACGACGAGTTCCTCAAACCCATCATCGTCAACGGCGCCGACGCCCGCGTCCAGGACAATGACACCTGCTTCTTCTTCAACTACCGCTCCGACCGCGTCCGCGAGATCACCCAGCTCCTCGGCGACGTCGACCGCTCCCCCAAACCCGACTTCCCTTACCCGAAGAACATCGCCCTCACCACCATGACCTCCTACAACCCCAAATACACCTTCCCCATCGCCTTCGTCCCGCAGCACATGGGCAACGTCCTGGCCGAAACGCTGGGCAAGGCATCCATCCCGCAATGCCACGTCGCCGAGACGGAGAAGTACGCCCACGTGACCTTCTTCTTCAACGGCGGCGTCGAGAAGCAATTCGCCCTCGAGGACCGCGACCTCGTCCCCTCCCCCAAAGTCGCCACCTACGACCTCCAACCGGAGATGTCCGCCCAAGCCGTCGCGGACCAGCTCGTCAAGCGCATCCGCGACAACAAACACGGCTTCCTCATGAACAACTTCGCCCCGCCCGACATGGTCGGCCATACCGGCGTCTACCAAGCCGCCATCAAGGGCTGCGAGGCCACCGACTCCGCCATCGAGACCGTCTACCAGGCCTGTGTCGAGCAGGGGTACGTGTTTTTCCTGACGAGCGATCACGGCAATGCCGAGGAGATGCTCAATGCGGAGGGCAAACCCAAGACCAGCCATACCACCAACCGCGTGCCGTTTGTGATGGCGAATGCGCCAACCGGGTGGAAGTTGGAAAGCGGGGAGGAGGGCGTGTTGGGGGATGTGGCGCCCACGGTGTTGGATGTCATGGGCGTGGGGAAACCGGAGGAGATGGGCGGGAGGAGTTTGTTGGTGAGGGGGTCGTGAGAGGATGGGGAAAGGTGGGAGAAGGGGGAGAGCGTGGGGGGATGAAAGGCAGTGCGTAAGTGGAAATATTTTCTGATGAGATGGGGATTTGGCGGACGACGAGTGAGTGAATGTAGGATGTCCCGAGCGAAGGTGTTGTGGAGTAGATGGATGGGCACTGAGGAGGCCCGATGTCGTTGCATGACCTTTGGATATATACGAGCATGGATGCAGGGAGTGTGCACATAGACATCAAACCGCGCCCCTAGACCAAGAAAGAAAAAGAAATTTCAAGATGGAACCGAGCATGTCAAAGTTCTCACATTCGATCTTCGTGTTGTTTTGAACACACCATACGGGCTTCCCTCGTAGACCCTTAGAAAACAGTGCTGCGAACAACGAGCATGCATAGTTTCTCCACGAAAAATTCTCCCCCTTTGTTCTCGACAATCGGGTCGATTCGAACGCGCTTTGTGAGTGGTATCGTAAACGGCATAACATTTTTTTTCCGCCATCGTATCATACCAGACGCTGAATTTTGAGATTCACTCCAGATGTCGAGCGCGAGATGCTTGCAGGCTTTGCTTTGATCGGGGCATCAGATCACATCACATCCATTCATCCATTCAACCATCCTGGCGGACTTGGGTGGTGATCATCCTCTTTTCTTTTGATGAGGAATCATAGTGTTCGCAGAACCATGACAATTCGTTTCACACACATTTCTGCTTGAAGGGTTGCATCGATGCAATGCTCCTCCATCTTCTTCAAAGCTTTCCTTTCGTCTCTCCTGGGGATGGGGGCGGGGGTGTTATTTACCGGCAGCAGCATCAGCAGCAGCGGTGATGGCTTTCAGCCTCCGCCGTTCCTCCTTCCTTGCCTGCTTGTCCTGCTTCCTCTTCGCTCGCGCGGCGGCGATGTCGTCGTTCCCGGCTAAGCCGTTGGTCGGAGGAGGGAGCACTTCCTTTGAGGGTGCGGATTCACGACCACTCGTGGTCAGAACGGGCTTCGTCTCGTGTTTGCTGGTTTCTCCTCGCGATTCCTCTTCACGCTGCTTCCTCGCTCGTTCGCCTTCGTAGTAGAGTTGTGAGTTTGTTGGCGCGGGGCGGTCCTCATTGGCTGTGGGTTTCTGCACCGCGCTGGTGAGGGCTGGGGCAGAGTCATTGGTGGCCTCTTGTCCGAGTTTGGTATGACTGGTACGCGTCTTTTTCTCCTTCCTTTCCCGCTTCCTCCTCGCCTGTGTCGTTTCTTTGTAGAGCTGGGAATTAGTGTGCGCTGGGTCATCCTCATTGGCCATGGGAGCCTTTGCTGGAACGACAGGGGCTGAAGTAGACGTATTGGCAGATATGCCTCCACTATTGACTTGAGCAGCATCCTTCTCCTTCTTGATCTTCTTCTTCTCCATCTTCTTCCTCGCGCGCTCGCTTTCTTCGTAGAGCTGTGAGTTAGTATCAACTGGGCCATTGCTCGGTGTATCATGGTTTATGGTAGTAGAGACTGGTTCAGATTGAGGCGAGGCTGTTTGAACGGGTTTTACTTCGGCACGGATGTTGCTCTTTTTTCGCTCCTTTCTCTCTCGCTTTTCCCTTGCGCGATCCGTCTCTTCAATCGGCTGCGAGTCATTCTTCATCGTGGACTCCTCACCCACCACAGCATCTTTTGCCACGGCAAGGGGGGGAGATGATGCAACTCTATCTGCGACTCCCCCGATGCCATTGCTTCTAAGCGGGTCGCTTTTCAATTCCCCTGTCGACTTTTTCCTCGCCTCCTTCAAGGCCTTCTTCGTCTGCTTTTTTCGCTCTCGCTCTGCTGCAACATCAAGCGGTGTGTCAATAGATTTCGAAGCCACTTCTTGCATGAAAACGCCCTTTGATGGATCCACAGCAGCAGGGGCCGAAGCATCCACATCTTGCTCTCGGATCCAGGTATCTGCACTAGTAGGCCTGGAGCCAGCATGCGACTTGGATGCTTGCTTTCCGACACCTTTCCTGCCATCAGTTCCGGAAGAAGGTGTCTCCACGATATTAGAATTATTGAAAGGCCCTGAAGCAGCGGCAGTATTGACATCTTCGGTCACGCCCAAATCACTTGCTTTGACGAAGTCGCGGACTTTGACATCGCCACTCGTGGGAGTAGCAGTTTCCGGGAAAGAAGTTAAAGGCAGACTTGCGGCGTCAGACTTGTGGGTCTTTTTTCTCTTCTTTGGCCGTTGGGAGAGGTCATGTGGAGAAACGCCTGCTGTTGCCTGCCTATCATCTAGCCCGTCCGTAATTGTACGATTTGCCCCCAGATCAACGGCATGGGTGTCGACGTGTGGTGTCACTGTATCATCTGGCGCTGTTCGAGTGGCTCCATTGGTATATGCACCGTTTGTAGATGTTTGAGCGGGTGGTGGTACTTGGAAAGGCTGCAAAAGCTGATTACGGTGGATCTCCTCCGATTTGGACGCCTTGCGGTGGGACTCTTTATTCGTGCCTTTGTTACTGGAGGAAGAGACATCATGCTTAGGTCGTGCCGGTGTGACAGGGGGAGAGGACTGGAGCTTGTGCCTTTGAGTTGGGGAAGCATTCGCAGGAGAGCTGGACGTCTCTTGTTCTACTTGCATTGGTGACGCGTTGGTGATGGTGATGAGATCTTCGGATTTAGCTTGCATGACGGGTTGTGAATTGCCTGGCCTAGATATGGCTGTTGATACCAGCGTGGGAGACTGCATGGGCGGCGATGTCAGACCTGAAACTGGGTGATCCTGTCTCGCCTTCTTCATCTGAGTCAAAGAGGGCGTGACCGGAGCAGATGAGGCTATTTCTCCATGTTTCCGCTTTTTCTTCTTTTCCTTCTTGCGGGTGAAGTCGTCGACGAGGGGTTCAGGAGGTGGTTTGAACTGGGAGGCTTCCATCTTGCGCTGCTTTGCATTTACGTGCTCTTCGCTTGGATCAAAGTCTGCGCCAGGTTCTACAATTGAGCTGTCCGGGATGCCGAATGCTTGATAGCGCATCCTCAGCCCTTCAGGTTGTTGATTGCGCTTTTTCTTCGGCACTTCGGATGATGAGGCTCTTAGCTCAGGGTTGACACCATGATTAGGCACCTTGACCAGCTGCTGGAGACGAAGGGACTTTGCGAATGCTGTCTTCACTGGTGTGAATAAGTTATTTGTGTGCGAAGGTATGAGGAGGGATCTGGCGACAGCTTCCCTATGCATCACAAGGCTGTAATCGGAATCATCATGGGACAGGAATTTCGAGCCATCGAGGATACCCTGTGGAGGGAATTCTTTTACAGCCGAGACAGGGACAGAAGAGGGTAAGACAATATGCCATAATTCCTTCCCCTCGAGACGGGCGGTTGAGAAGAGTCTCTCTGCACTGGGCGCGTCTCCAAGAGATATTGCAGCCGGCTCAAAATCAGGAGGTGCCTGGTATGTAGGTATGGGTCTATGACTGTGGGCTGACCGTGTTGGTGGAGATTTGGATTCTGATTGTTCAATCCCTGAAGATGCCGACTTCTCGCTCTCACTGGCTTCTTCGCTATTCTCCCCTTCGCTTGGAGCATCACTATCCGCTTCGTCGCCTGTAGCACCGCTCCGGTTCTCTACCTCGCCATCCTCATCATCACTTTCCATAGCATCTTCTTTGCCCTTCAGTGTAGTAACAATCGGTACGTCAACGTCGTCCTCTTCAGAACCAGAGCTTGTAGATGAGCCAGAAGTTAGGGCTTTCGCTTGCGGCATATCGGACGAAGAGACGGCGTTCTTGACCAGTGGCTTCGAATGTTTGTTACTGAGTTCTGGCTGCGGCGACCTTTTTTGCCCAGACCCACCACTGTCTTCTGTCGGGCTGCCCAAGCCATTGACTCTTGCTGTCTCCTTGCTTGCCCCTTCTTGCATCACTTCTTCATGTTCTACGCGATCGCCACTCGAATGCACCAGTGGCGTATCACTGCTCTTCTTTCGCTCCTTGTGCTTCTCTGTTTTCGTCGCGCTGCCATTCTGAAGATTGGCCTTGGTGAAAGGGATGGACACCGTTGTTGAGGTGCTGCCGAGCGGAATCTTTCTCTTCGAAGGTGTAAGGGCCTCAGACGCGCTAGATGAGTCGTCAATGAATTCGGCGCTTTTGTACGTGGGCTCTAGATTCGTTTTCTTCTGTAGAGATTTCTCGTGCTTGGACTTGTGCGCGGACTTTTCTAGTTTTGCCATCTTCTTGGGTATTAATTTGCATGATTATTGACCACGGCAATAAAGATGAGAAGTGGAAGTTTGACCCGAGCATGGGATGTTAGAGAATTGAATGTTTGGTGCGGAGAAATCGAGCTCTTGAAAGGAAATTATATTTCATGGGTTCTAGCTCTTATCGATAAGATTTGAGCCTAAGCCTTGCCAAGCCTTGAATAATGCGGGGCGGAGGGAAATAATTCCACTTCCAAAAATCACAATCATTTTTCCACTTTCGCATCAGTCTGGCAAACCCCCAGATATCCTCAGGGCTGGCTGTGAGCGCTGTGAGCGCTCTTTCAGCGCGTAAGAGTGTCAATACCTTCGCGTCTTCCCCAGCATTGATTCGTGAAGAGCTCGTATCAGGAGGCCCCTCAAGACTACAGGACTCGACCGCTATACGTTCTGCAGACAGTCCTGCCGAGCGGCCAAGAAAAAGGCGCAAGAGAGGCGGAAGTTCGAGGAAGAATGGAGGACAAGTAGCTGGAGGCGGACAGACTCAGGCTGTTAGTACAGGAGATGACAATGATGGAGGCACATTGGTTCTCGAGACCGTGAACGAGACCAGGAGTCCTGGAATCGAGAACGGACAGGTACTGAGCAGAGCATCTGAAGGCGATCTTGGTCAAACTAGTGACGAGGCGAGCTTGGAGAGCTTCGAGAATGAGTGAGCAGCCATCAGATCGCTATACGACAATTGCCAGCTCATCGACGGTATAGATCATCGGACGATCCTGTTCATTTGGAGCCTGCTACCGTGAATCGACAACTCTCCAGTTTCAGACCTTCGCCATCAAATGTGTTACATGAAACCTCCACCAAGTGGACTGTCAGACTTAGGCGGAAAGATGTGTGTGCTGTTATCCTGTGATTGAAGACTTGCACTGAGACGTGTGTACAGACCCTAGCTATCGTTGGACAGTATGACATCTGGGTGCGCAAGGGAGCCATCTCCATCTCCGGCGCTATCTTGCGTGCAAGCTCAAAGCTCCACCGGGTCTATGCTCCCACAACGCACGCCATTCCAGTCATCCGCCCCTCGCTTGATCCATACGGCTCAGGCCCACAGTCGAGCGAGGTCACCTTCTTCTCCTGCCGAAGCGGCCTTCGATCGTTGAAGCGGATTTCCACCGGTTTTCGGCGCATCTGGAATGGGCCGCCCCTAGGAGCAGCAGCAGATGATGTCAGTCATCCGTTGCATCGCTCTTTCATCAATGTTAGTGTGGGACGAGCAGGAAAGGTGTCAAGGTGCTGATGTTCAACAGCTAGGAGCTACCGTGAACGATGCTTACAACCGTCCATTGAGACCGCTTGAGCAACCTAGGGACTGGTCCTCTCATTTGAGCAGGATTGTGGGTCAAGCTCAGCACAGTGCAGCAAAGGTGCTCATCTGCGGGCCCAAAGGCAGCGGCAAGTCCACCCTCTGCCGTTTGCTCGTAAATTACATCCTCTCCTTGGCACAGCAAGTCCAATCGGACGGCCAATCTAGCGAGCATGCTCTGTACTTGATAGATCTCGACCCCGGGCAGCCAGAGTTTTCCCCACCTGGCGACATCTCACTTATTCAGATCTCGTCTCCCAATCTTGGGGTTCCTTACTCTCATCCCAGACATTCTCCTGATGGTGAGATCAGGTGTATTCGGTCTCATCACATCGGCTCCGTGAGTCCGAAAGATGATCCGAAACACTACCTGGATTGCGCTTTGGACCTTTTAGATGTTTACGACCGCTTGACCGAGAACAGAAGAGCAGTGCGTCTTGTAGTGAACTCCTTCGGCTGGATCCAAGGCACTGGATTGCAGTTACTTAAACAGCTCATCCGAGCTTCGTCGTTGAGCCAAGTGCTCTACTTGAGTACCACTGGCCCCAGCGAGGTGAGTGCTGGTCTAGCTACTTCCAGCGAAAAGGCAAAGGCAGCATTTCACGAGTTAGAGTCCCAACCATTTTCGGACGGGACGAGGATAGCTTCCGAAGTTCGCGCTATGCAGGCTCAGTCCTATTTCCATCTCGTGGGGACTGAAGTCAGCAACCTTCGGTGGGATTGCCGACCTCTGGCCGAAATGGAGCCCTTGATAGTGCCTTACTCTGGCCCGAAGCAAGCCATTGCCGGAGTCATGGTTCTGGGTGAGGGGAGAAACCCTGAAATGCTGCCCGCTATTCTGGATGGGTCAGTTGTGGGGCTCCTGCTGATCGAGGTTGATGGTCTCTTTGAAACAAATGACAGTGTGGATCATGATGCAAGTGAAAGGGGCGAGACCGAGGAGCTACTCGACCGGCGTAGGATACGCCGAACTTCTATGGGTATCCCATATATCGCTCCGCACAACCATACAACAGTCGGCCTGAATCCTAAACATAGCCGTTCCATCGGTCAAGCTCTCGTGCAGTCCATCGACATCAAAACCCAATGCCTTCACCTACTTACACCTGTGCCCTCGGCCGAGCTTCAGCTGTTGCACAAGGAAAGGAGGGAGATTGTCTTGGTCAGGGGACAGCTGGACACCCCGACATGGGCATACAAAGAAGCGCTCGAGTGGGAAAAGGAGAGTGGCCGACAAGGACTCACAGAGGAAGGAGACGCTGTCGTTGATGCGGCTCAAGGAGACTTGAGTCGAGAGGAAGAGGATATGCAATATTGGGCTGCAAGGCAGCCTTGGGTAAGCGTAGTGGAGGGAGAAAAGGGGCTGACGGGCAAGGCGAGGAGAGTCAGAAGGGACATCAAATATCGCAATCAACAAGGATAGATGGAGGCTTCACAATGACTATCCCCTCTTTATGTCTGTTATCTGTTACTGGTGCAGTCGGGCTGTTCGTGACATTTAAAGTGATTCATGAATTATGAATGATGACTTATGCACGCTGCACGCGGTGGTGCAAGGAATGTGCCTTAGTCATCAATCATAGTTCAGCCTTATGGGGAGAAGGCTTGGCAGCAGCCCTTGCGAAAGAGGAAAAGATTCACTGACCACATGTCACAACATTGCAATTCCCAGACCTCTTCCTCTTGTCATGTTTATCTACTTGTCGTCCGTCTGATGCTCCTATATGCACTGTGGTTGACCTGGTGTGGTAGTTGAGCTGTTGGCTTCCGTGGCGCCCCCCCCCCCTGTCGTCGCCGAACATTCGCGTCGATCTGTGACACGCTCCGGGCCCGCAAGTCCGCAAAAGGAAGAACGTCAAATCAGCACCAAGTCGGAGCCCAGGACAGAACTCCATGCACTGCGCAACCTTCACTCTTTTGACCTAGGACGCTTTCCGACGTCAACTGAACTCAACACTGGTCGCTCAATTTTGACCCAACAAAGGCCAGCCCGACACCCAGGATTAAGCCAGTGCATCAGTCGGCCTGTGGGCCACCGACTTGCGCCCTGCCCATGCCCGCACCTGATACATCCTCGCCACGTGCGACTACTCCTCTTGACTTGAAGATGGCTACTAAGCGGAAGCGGGATGATCAAGAGGGTCAGACGAGCAGTGTCAATGGCACCGATAAGCGTCTAGGGGAGCTTCACCTGTGGCTCAAGGACGTTTTGAAGCTATTGAGGAGGCACGCCCTCCCGACTCCCTTTCTTCTCTATCGGATATGCTAACGATGGATAATAGTCACGAGTTGGAGGCCAAAGCTACCCGCGACACAACACCATCGATTCTCGATCATAAGATCGCCATACCCGAATCATCAGAACCATCCCCCAAACGCGCACGAACATCCACTTCCTCGCAGCCCATGTCCATCGCGGAGCAGATCAACGCTGAAGCATACACTTCTGTCAATGACCTGATGGAAGACGTGAGAACAGCCACAACGAATATGCAGGATGATTTACGTGCAAGATGGGGGCAAGAAGATAGCGAAGCGGATAGACAGATCAATGCGCGCATGCTGGAACTCTTCACCGTCGGCCTGAAGTTGAACGGCTTGATAAGAGACGAAATGATACAGAGACCGTACACACGAAAGTTCAGAGATGAGCAAGAGCCAGAGCAGCTGAACACTCGCGCAAATGCGTCCGGCGGCTTGGTCAACGACCAGAGCAAATCTGTGTTGACCCTCTATGGTGGAGAACGCGGACCGAAGCAGCTTTTCTCCAGCATCGCCAAATCAAACCCCGAATCCAAGTCTCTTTCCGACCAACCCTTGCCAAACGGCATCATGACCACCAACATCGTTCCTGTCCACAGTCTCAGCGAAAGCGAAGAGAAGGCTCACACCATCGGCCAATCATTCGCACCCCCTCCCAACCTCAAGGTGCTCAGTCCACCAAGACCAATCTCGAAACACGCTTCAACGCGAGGATCGGCATTGAATTGGTTCAGTCCGGCCGACCTAGCTTCCGCAAAGGAGCCTCCCAGGGACCCGAATGCGCGGGAAGGCTACACAAAACAACCATTGCCGACCAGCAAATGGTTGACGTATAACGTCGCGCCGTCCACAGAGCAGCTTGCCTCCCCGGAATCGAAGCGAAGGCATCGCGATCGGGCTCTGAGCACCGGAGAGCCTCAATCCGCCATCACCCAAGAGGTCAGCGCTGCTCAGGCGCAGGGCAAAGAAGATGCGCTGTTTCGTAGCGTCTACTCCAGCTATGCACCGAGCCATGATGACTACGGAGCCATTGTCACAGAAGAGCAGAAGAACCGGATGTGGTGGAGCAAGTATGGCGAGAATCAACTCGACGAGATTTTGGCTGCCAAAGCAGAGGCTTTGTATCAGGATGAAGAGGAAGACCAAGATCTCGATCTTGAGGACAAAGTTGATGATGCTCTGGTACAAGAAGCAATTACCAATTGGAAGCCCATCGAAGTGTCGGATATGATGCAGTTGGACAGCAAGCGGGAAGATATACCAAGCGGATTGACCGAGTCGTCAGATCTGCTCCAGAAGATCTCCGAGCTCTTGGAGGTTCTCAATTCGCATCAGCGGATTCGGCACCTCACCCAACCTGCGAACGCCCGCGCCTTACAAGGACCCAAAGAGCAATTGCCCACCATGCCTTCCAGTCCGACAAGCCCGTCGACTGCTGAGTTTGAGGTCTACGACAAACTGAAGGCTCAGTTGATCGAGATGATATCCAGACTTCCGCCATACATGCTCGCAAAGCTTGATGGTGATAAGCTTGGAGCTTTGCAATTCAGCACCAAGCTGAAGATAGCTGGGAAGAATCAAAAGGGCGTTCTGGAAGGGGATGGCCTGGGACAGAAGGCCAAGTCTGCATCCAGTGCACCATATCCGGCAACTTACAACACCGCACCCGCTGCCCGAAGCGGCTACTCACCTGCAGCGAGTCAACAATTCTCCAGGCAGCCAAGCTACGGGCAAACCCCAGTCCCAAGACCATCAGCCGTGAACAACAGCTACCTCGCGACCGCCCAATATCCCACCCGACCTCCACCATCAACTCACTATCCAGCCAACCCTGGTCGACCTTCATATGGAGCACAGTACGGAGGACAGCGCCCACCATCATACACGGATCGATACGTGAGCGGGCAATACAGCCAACCACAAGTGACCCCATCCTACAGCCAATACCCCAACAGCTACCGACCGACTGTCCCGCCTCCGGCCTATTCGTTTGGACAGCAATATGCAACACCGCAAGCTCGCATCCCCCCAGCGTCGACACCGGCCGCACAAGCATTCCGCGGAAGTCATACCGACTATCAGCCGCGGGCCCCTCCACCACCTGCGTACAATTATGGCGCGACCGTTGCTGGAGCACTGCCATCCGGCTCACCGGGTATTCCCCATCAAGGCTCACCTTTTCCTATGGGTCAACAGCAGCAACGACCTCAGCTCTATCATCAACACTCGTCTCACTATGGTTCGCGCTCGCCGTCGCAGCCCAATGGGATAGCGCCTCCTCCGAATGGACCGGCGGGAATGTCGCCCGTGGATCAAGCGACATTGATGGAGAGACAAAAGGCGCAGGCGCTGGCGCAGACGCAAGCAATGGCACAGCAGCAGCAGCAGCAAACTATGCGGTCGGCAGGTTCTGCGACACCTCAGCCTCCTCCGAGTAATGTTGCGACTCCACAAGAAGCTCCCTCGCACAACGGGACGCCTGGTCCAGCGCCACAGCAGAATGGCATTGCTGCTTGACGCAGCGATGCAGCGGGAGCAGGATAGGGTGGATCACTTCACATGCCTTCATATCACGAAATTTTGAGTGAGAACAAGTCTTGGGTCTGGTATAGTAATGCCGATACAGGACTCGATCGATCCAGTGAACGTCATCACTGCTATTCGGTCTTGGTGTAATCTTTCTAAGAATAGAGTCGTCTGCCTCCAACAGCCGCGTAGACGCGACAGATCCCATTGAAATATCAATACCCTCCATCGCCTGCTCTTTGTTATGCCTCGTATCCGCCTGGATCATTCAATGCCTTCTACGACAATCCACGTTCAAGGCCAGAAAAAGGGTTATATTATAAACCTAGTCAAGGCGCGGAGAAACAAATGATCTATCAAGCTGACTGCTGCTGACACCCCGGATCCCGTGATTTGTCTCGAAATGGAAATACTCTAACCCGCCGCTACATGCGAGGCCCAACTCACTCCGCACGCACATGAAACTTGGCTGACGCCTCCCCCGTGTACTAACTGTACTACTGTGCTACTGCTCAGCCCAGAGTCCGAGAGTGCATCCCTCTCCTCGCGAGCGCATCCTTCATTGTTACCTTTTACTGCTGATCGTGGGGTGATCGGAGTTGATGTGTACTGCGCTCGCTGTAGCTCGGTCATGGTCTCGGTCACCCCAACTCCAGCACTTGGGAGAAGCACGCGATCTGCGGCAAAACAATTGAAATCATCATTGATTATGCGTGTCTGTCTGTGAGATTGTGGGGTTGTACCATGTACAAGGACGCGGGGGCCGAAGGAACAAAGGGGGGCTCAGACCATTGATCCACGGAAGGATGCTATCTACAAGTAATCCGGAAGTTTCAGTCGGGGTCTCGCGACTGCGTCTCAGGTATTTGCATCTTTTCGGGTGCAGGGTGAAACTGATTATCGTTGACTTTCGTCATTGACTTTCTTCTACCTTTCTTTTCCTTTCGTGCCATCTCTTCTACCTATGAGCTTGATTGCGTTGGTTTGATCACTTGGGGGACTTGGCTACAATTGCCTTTGCAATGGTTTGATATTGTTGTCGGTGGAATTGTGAAGAGCTCGATTCCGAAGACAGCAGGAGTCAGATCCTCAATACCCCCAACGGTGGTCAATGTCAGCATTTGCCGGACGATAAGCCAACCGCGTCTCACCACGGGACATCAGTCTACTTGAAAGGCCAATCTACTCACCAATTGACTCCAATTGACTCCTCGATTCGAATACTGCAATGCCATCGGTCATGGGTAGCAGCTCGCGCCATCGCCGCCAGTCCAAGCAGTCATTCTCTTCGACCTCTTCAACCTCACCCCCATTGTCCAAGAAGACTGCCGCCCCTCCAGCCGCCTTGCCGCTCACGTCACGATATTCTTACTCGTCAAGCAGGAGTGATGTTCCTGCCGCCGAGCAAGCAACACCGCGATCCCTCTTTCACACAGGCCTACGTTCCTCCAGACGATCTGGGAAGGGAAATAACGAGAAGGTTCAGGAAGAGATCAACAATGGCAACGAAAAGGGTGACTTGAGGGCGAAGGACGGTGACCCTACCGGCTCAAACAAGGAGAATGTAAACGTTTTCGCCTTTATGGAGACGGACGATGAGCCCGCTTCTCCATTGTCCTCTCCTACAGACCAAGTGCGACCGCCCCCATCCGAGCTACACGGACAATCGACCCACAAACTCATCCTCCACGATGACACCTCACGCCCAACTTCGTCTTCTTCTGGCTCAGAGTCCGACTCCGACTCCCCTCCACCCATCTTCACCTCCCGTCGCATCGTCTCGCCAGCTCGCTCGCCTCGGTACTCAGACTTGGAAGTCCGTGCCACTCAAGACGGCGTGCAGCGTACCTGGACGCGCGCATCCTTGCATTCGGACTCGGGCATTAGTATGCACAGCGGGAGTCCCGAGCAAGAGCGTGATTCGCCTATATTGCAGCATAAGTACCCCATGATTGAGGAGCATGAGGCACCCGATTGCTTCGAAGCCGACATTCAAGCCCCTTTCTCCGAGGATGGAGGGGAGCAGGGCTCAACTTCGGAATCCCTGGCAGCGGACAGGCATCAAGAACAGCAAGAAGACCAGCAGCGCTTTCGACACAGGCACAACGTCTCTTGCGAACTGGAAGATCACCCCGAAGCACTTCTCAACCAGCCAGCATCATCACCACCTCAACGACCATACCTTTCTGGCTCCTCGCCCTCGATCTTTGCCGCCTCCGCACCCCCTTCGTCAGACTTACACGAAATGTCCGCTCCTTCCAATCACCAACAGCGCCGTCCTTCAATCTACGAACTCCCACCAAAACCCCGCCGCCGCTCTCATCCACTGCAGTCTGTAGACTCCTTCTCGTCTCCATCCGCCAGCGCATCACCACCTCAACAAGAACGGCCAGCAAAAACAGGCTACGACCTCCTCGCCTCCTCCATCGCCGCCCACCCACCCTCGGCTGCTGATCAGAGCGCAGATAGGGTACTGCGCCCCATCTACCGCAAATTCGAGACCCTGAACAACCGCATGCTCCTCTACCTGCAAGACGAGATCTCCGAGCTCGAAATACAACTCGCGGACTTGGATCGCGCCATCGGTGCTGAGGGTGTAGGCGGCGCACCGCACCCCCCAGCCCATTCAGCGCCCCCCCCCGCATCCAGAAGACAAGCCGTGCGACTAGCGGGAATGGGCAATCAACTGGAATGGCAGCGCCAGGAAGGCCTGGCCCGCTGTTTCGGCAAGCTGGAGCAGTACTCCCGCGCCCTCGCCACCTACGCGCGGCTGAGTCGGGAGCTGAACCCCGCGAAGAGGGAGGATGTGGAGAAGTATCGGAGGTGGATGGAGCAGCACACGCCCCTCCTGGATCCGGAGTCCGCCTTCCTTCGCGATCACCATGACCTCGTCACCATTCTTCCTCCTTCTTCGTCTCGTGCAGAGGGGAAAGCCACGCGCACCTCCTCCTCCTCCTCCTCCTCCTCCTCCCACCGCAATGATCCGCACAACCCCACCAACCTCGACACCATCCCCACCATCTTCCTCACCTTCATCGCCCTCGTCATCGTCTTCAAGTTCGTCCCCGGGGTGATGTCCCGGCTCGTCGTGGCGGCCATGCTGGCGCTCGGCGCTTTGGTCGCGGGTGGGATGGCCGGGCGGGATGGCATGATGGGTGGGAAAGGAAGACTGACTGCTCCTGCTGGCGGCGCCGCGATGATGGGGAGATCCGCGGGGTGGAGGACGAGTAGGCGGGCGGTGCTGGCGTGGATGGGCGTGGTGGGCGTGTTGGCTGTGGTGGTGAATTGAATGATCTGTGTGGTTGGGGGTTTCGTTGGAGGAAGGATGGATGGATGGATGGGTGGATGGGTGCGCAGGCGCAAATAGGGGTAAGGGGGTTTGTTGATGCAACTTTTCTCGGCGAAGGCGTGTGAAATGATATCCACACGGGCACATGAGCGACCAACAGTAGACAGGACTTCTTCAACGAGGTTCATGCGATATACCAGGCGCAGGGTGCCTGAGCTAGACAAGGGCGAGCTATTTTCTTCTTTTTTGGGGGGGGGGGAAATTCAATTATACCCATCCAACAGCATTGATCTTGTTCTTTTGTTGCATACGCATCCGTGGGCCGGTTTTTCGACGTCCCCGTAAAGTAAATGACTGCAGGTGCATGCTCGCGCACCCGTTTCATCGAGACGAGACCCGGGGTGTAATATAATGCGACAATGATACACAAAACTCCATGAATGTATGTATGGGTAGAGATGTTTCATGAGAAAGTTGATACAGATGGAAGATGTTCATGTCCTTACTCCTCAGGCCCGCCTTTCAAGGCCTTGGTCCACTTGTCTCCCCATACATCGTCCCATCTCCCATCCCATCTATCCCCATCAAGGGCATCTTTTCTTGTTTGACACTGTCGACGCCCGAATCTGCAGGAGGTGTGTGCGTTGGACATACCGGACGTCGGTGGTATAGATGATAGATGCATGGAACGGATGGGATGGAATGGCGAGGCAGCCGATGCTCAGTGAGTCCTGGTGGAAAGAGGGTGATCCCCAGGGTTTTGGTCCTCACTGCAAAAGCCACCCCCCTTGTGATCGAGCCGGGGAGGAGGAGGAGGAGGAGGAGGAGGAACAAAGCCGTGTCTGAAAAGGGGGGTTTGAGATTTTTACCAGCATAACAATGGATTTGTTTTTCCACAAAGAGCGCGCTTTTGTTCCGGCTCATTGGCCTGGGGCGGAAGCATGTAGTGGGATCGGCTTCGGTAGCTGTGTCCCACGCTTGTTCTGCTGTTCAAAGGCATTTCCAGCACCAGTGGCGCTGCTTCCTTCAAAGCGGGCCCTTCGTGCAAGAGTAGGTGACAGTGACAATCTCTCGAAGGTTCAGTCAGTCTTGTACCGTCACGATGCCCCTCGCCTTCACCCTACCCCATCTCTCCAAAAAGAAGCAGCAGCAGCCGCAGCGCCGCCCGACCATCTCCCACCCCCTCCCTTCCACCGCGTCACCGCACCCATTGCCCTCCCCGCATCCATCCACGCCTTCGCTCGGATCCGCGCCGAGTAGTTACGCGACATCGACACCTTCAACCCTGAACCATTCCTCGCCAGCTGATACGTCGCCGACAACCCCACCACTCCGCCCGTCGTCCCCGCTGGCCTTGCCGGCACGCACGCATGCGTCGGATAAGCAGAGACGGAGCGGTGGTGGGGTCAGGTATCGCGATTGGTTGATCCTTCCTGATCGGAATGCATCGTCTCGAGATGGGTGTAAGGAGCTAGCTGGTCACGCTGCTGCTGATGCGAGTCATCCAGTAATGGCTGGTGAGGCGGAGGGGATGGTTGAATTTGAGACAGCCTCCGTGTTCACGGCCTTGGCGCGCGAGGATCCGAAGCTTTGTGCGCGCTGGGCAAGGATGGCTGAGGGTGAGGGGAAGGGGTTTGGCGCAGAGGGTGAGGATGTCGCGCAGGTGGATCTGGAGGTCGTGGATGCGTTTTTGGAGGTGGCGATGCAAGATGGGAAGGGGAGGGCGTTGAAGGCGCGGCTGGCGAGGCGGCGTGGTGGTCTCAAGCCTGGCAAGCTTGATCAAGTGGGATCTGATGAGGTGGAGTGTCTTGGAGGAGAAGGGGGATTGCTAAGGCGGGATAGGAGGCAGGGGGAGATCATCAGGGATTCAAATGCCTTTCGGGTGTGAGCTCCGGAGAAGCTGGAACGCAGATGGCGAAGGACTGAAGCCGTCCGTTGTCGGAACTTCAAATTCTGTCTTCTTGTTGACAGAATCTGTCGGATCATTCTCCAGATGGAGTGCCTCAATACCGGTCAGACATGCTTCAGAATAACAGCCGCCGCCTGAGGAAAGGCAGTCGGAAGAAGACTCCAAACAAAGCTCCTCCGATCATCCCACCGAGGTGAGCCGCATGATTTAATGGCGGAAGGCTCCCGGCTGAAAGGGCCCAATACTCGAACGTGGCGTAGCCAAGCGTGGCCGCTGACAGAGGTATCTCCAAGGGCACGAAAGGTAACCCAACAGTCATGCCTCGATACCCAGCGGTGACCAGGAAGCCCAAGATTCCCGAAAGCACGCCGCTAGCTCCGCAAGCGCCGCTAAATTGACTACATATAGCTTGTGTCTCTGGGGTCGGCTTGATTGCGAGAAATGACTCGGATTTGCTGCCTGTGGTATCCCAAGCGGACCCAGGCTCATTGACTTGTTGCCATCGGACAACGGCTACACCTCCAGCAGAACCGGCCAAGAACCAGAGCGGTATAAAGGCTCTGAATAGGCCGTAGTGCATGATGAGCGTGGGTGCGAACGAATTGAGCACGAACATATTCAGTGCAAGGTGAAGCAAGGAACCATGCATGAATGTTGACCCTAGCAGGGATCCTGCTGGATGTGAACGATAATTTTCTGTGGATGCACGGAAATACTTTTGGCTGATTTCGCGAATTCGCATGCACAATTCTGCGGTCGAGCGGGAAGCGTTGACTGCCGTGTGCGGGTCAAGAAGGGCGTCAGCATAGAGGCGAGCGAGAGTGATCACGGTGCAGAAAGCAATCAGGCCCTTGGTGAAGAGAGAGGCGACTCGGGAGGATGTCACATTTGGGGTCTCTGACTCTGGAAGAGGCGGAGGGGCCCACTGGTTGGGAGGTCGATAGCGAGCGGATCTCCTCGTCATGAGACTGAATGTTCGGGCTGTAGCGGGACCAACATGGTGTGGCAGGTATCGTCTACCAGCGATGTGATGCAGAGGATTGAATGAGGAATCGTGATGTAAGATCGAGCTACATGAAGACCGCCATAGTTTTGTGTGCGCTGACTATGAGTAGTAACCGGATCAGCAATTAGATCGGCAGCCTGTAGATCAGGAAAGCCAGTGCAGCTTACGATGGTTGACAGTTTCTTCAGAGCTCCATGGTGAGGGAGTTGACGTTTGGGTTGGATCCATCCCTTGCTCGACGAGAGTGACAAGCCATGGGCGCGCTGGAGGGTCTGTCGAGGTAGAACTAAGCTCATTGTGAGCTTGGCAGAGAGCTGAGCCAATGTCCAGGACTCCTGGAGACTCAAGCGCTGTCGAAGTTTGAATTCTTGACGTTTGAAGCTGGAGATCGCGGCTTCCCGGAGAAATGTTATCCCGACCAACTGCCATGTCCGAGGGGTCAAGCACATCAAGCACAGCACATCAAGCCCTTGCACATGATATCATGCTGACTTGATTGATATTGTCTAACTTGTCATGGTGGTCTATCGTACCTTCTTCTCCATTGATGGAACGAAGCATGATAGATATACTAGCATTTGAATAATCATCTTTAGTGCGGTAATCCAGTCATCCTCATAGGATGACATTTCGAGCCAGCTCCACCTCGATGAGGAGCAAGATGCCCATGATCTATGGGAACACTGAATCAAGATGTGTCAGAGTCCTGGTGAGACTTCGGTTTTAGTCAAACGCCACGTCGGGTGAGTTCATGACCAGCGTCTGGTTTGTCCCAGCTCCCGTTCCCAGCGCCCTCACCTCAGCAAACCATCTCGATCGAAAGCGAACAAAGCCTCCAAATGAGTAACCAAACACCGGCGATTGTGCCTCGCATTCGTTCAGTACCCTCCCGGCTGCAGTCCCGAATTCACTTCCTTGAAAGGCATCTCGTACCGCCCGACCGGTATGAATAGAGACCAGGCATCGAGGCGCCTCGCGTACGTTGTAAGTCTGTGGAAAGTCGAGGCCGCTGTATTCTTGTACTTCAGTGAAGGATTCGAGATAGGTTATTAGAGGTTCGCAAGCTTCATAGCTGATGGCCGGGAACCTTTGGCTTTCACGAAAGCATGTGACATCGAGCTCGTTCTTGGCGGTGGTGGTATTGAGTGATGGCCTGGCGGATACCTGGCGGAAAATGATCCAAAGGAGCAAGGAACCAAAAGGAAGGACGTCCATCGTTGAGTCATACGTATGGTTTCTGTTTGCTCCATTTATTCATTGTTGCGCGTGAAAGTTTCAGGGAAAGCTTGACCTAGACCTCGATGAAGTTACTTCTCCGTACTCCCTGAATCGTTCCAGATGATGGGCCATTATATGGTAAATCTAATTCTCGCAACCAGTAGCGCGTATGCGCAGTGACAGTGTCTCGAACTCAAGGCGCTTCACGGCGCTTGCTCCTGTCGCTTCGGAACGGCTCTCACCCAAAAGCTTGACTGGAATAGTCAAATGAGATGGAAACTCGTTACGAGAAAGCTGAATCTCAATCACAGTAACCTCATGAGCAAACAGCAGATGTTTGTCCGAGAAAGTCACAGTCAAAGCAATCTAGAGAGATGGTTTTCAGCATTGACGCTGACGATGGCTCATGCTGTTTACAAAGCATCCGTGGTTTTCACGTGTACCGTTGAAAGGCTTTGAGTCCGAATCCTCATCACCATGTGGTGGCGAAAGTGGAAGATCATCACCACACTTACCCGTCCAGAAGGTCTCACGCGATTGTATGTCATCAACGTGTTGCCCAGTCACCATGGAAACCATGACACTCAATTGATATTCTACTGATAAACATTCCGTCAAACTCCAACTTCGACCTTCTTTCTCTCTCTCTCTCTCTCTCACCCATCGCGCGATTCAGCCGCGATTCTGCTAGCCTTTTCTCACTCTCCTGAACGATTGCCAGATTCATCTTCTAATCATCCTCAGTCTGTTGTCCTGAACAATTGCCATCGATTTTCTGACCACCCTCGCTTTCTCTTGACAACATGGCCCTTGAAGAAGATCAGGTGACGTCCGCCACGCCTCATCAGCCCAGCCCCAGTCCTACTGGTGGTAAAAAAGTTGCCACTAAAAGCAACACCACAAAGGGCTCCGACGTCAACAAAGATTCTAAAAGCTCCGAGGCCGCGCCCGTCAACAAAAGCACTGACAAACGCGTCATGGCTCCGCCTCCCAAGCCTCAGGCTCGTCGAAAGCGTGCTCCAGGTCCACCACCTGAGCCCAAAGACAAACGTCCTCCTCTGCCTCCTGGAGGCCCGAGGGATCCCTACGATTGTATGATAAAGTCTCAACCTTGCCATATGAGACTTACTAACTCTGACGTCTCCAAGGGTCCTGGGATCGCGAAATCTTGGAGGCGTATCTCTACCTCTACGATCTTCGTATCAATTATGAGGATTGCGCGAAGAGTGTATGAACATCCCCTCCTCACTGCTTACTTCCCCAACTGTCTTTCCATGTCCATTCACAGTAGCCTCCCATGAGCCATCATTCATCATCTCCTCTCTCCTCCATCTTTGCATCATATGTCATTACTTCCTCCCCTCCCTCGCCACCTCCCCCCTATCTAATCTCTATTTTCTAAACCATCCTCTCTAACACCCAGTCTCCCAAAAATAACAGCTCGGCTGCTCCGGTCGCGCCTTGGAAGAGCACCTCAAACAAGTGAAGAAACGCGCGACCGCCAAATTCGAAGCCAAGGACAAAGCCGGCGCTCAAGCCCTCCGAGCCCAAGCCCAGGGCCTCGCCCCGCCCGACGACGAAACCACCGAAGTGCCACGCAGCAAGACCCCAGCGACGCCAGGCCGGGGCCCGGGTCGTCCTCGCAAAGCCACCGAGACACCCAACAGTCACCGCAAACGCGCCGCTTCTGATGCATGCGAGGGGGAAGCCGAGGGCGAGGGTGGACCGAGTCCCAGCAAGAAAGCCAAGGAAGGCGGAGATGCGGCCGCTGCTTCGACACCCGCTTCCCAAGCTCCTTCGACACCATCCTCTCACGTGAAGCCCCATCGCCAGCACCGCAAACGCCGCGCCGTCGTTTCCTCACCCACTGTTGCTGCTGCTGATGATGAGGACGAAGGGCAGGGGGGGAATCCTATGGCCGCGGTGGCCACCCCGCCCACCCAGACCCCTTCGCGCAAACGTGTCGCGTCTGCGGAGCTTGAAGACGCGAGCCCGAGCAAGAAACTCGCTGCTGCGACTGCTGCCACTCATGTCGCGATGACACCTGAGCCCACAAGGGGCGAGAACTCGGGTGTTGCGGCCGCGCAGACGGATGGATCCCCCGCCGACGAGTACGTGGGCGGACGCGGAAAAAAGGGTGGGGTGTCGCTGCCTACTCTCCACGAGATTATGGATGGGGTTGTGAAGCAGGAGGGTGGACACGCGGCGCGGATGAGGTTCGAGGGGAGTATGTTGGGGGAGGTGCAGGATCTGGCGATCCGGGAGGGGAAGAACGAGGAGAGCGGTGTGGGAGGTGAAGAGGAAGAGAACGAGGACGAGGACGAGGATGAAGAGTTGAGGATGCAGGAGGGCATGGGACAGGTGGAGATGACATTCGAATGATTGGTCTGGGATTTTCGAAAAAGGCTGGGAGTGGGGAGGGATCTGCCTGCGGTTTTTTTTCTCTTTCCTCTTTGTGCATCCATTTCTCCGGCACTGGTTCTTTTTTCAACAACTCTTGCGTCTCCAAGAAGATGGGAAGACGATGGCGGATTGCAGAGTGTTCTGGTTCTGGCCGGAACCTGAAACGACGACGCCATCACACACACTCCGGGACAGCAGCATGCGAGCGACCACACAGACTCAGCGAATGAGAGACCATAGCATGCATCAATCACACCAGTCCCCCCCCCAAAAAACAAAAAAAAATGATCACCCCCAACATTATTATCCACCATCCCCGAACACACGATTGCAAATCCAGTCGCCCTCAACCGGTCCTTCGGACCATACAAAACGTAGCACACAAGCATACACGAACACACGAGCACACCCACGGTCCTCCGTCATTACAGCTTTCCCGGCGTCCATACCCCTTCAAAGACGGCGATGGCGCTTGGTACGGCGGGGAAAGGGTTACCAGACTCGTTCATGGTTCTCTTGTGCCTCCTCAAATGGAGTTGCAGACTCGACGTCTGCGAATGCATCAGATCAGAAAATTCCATAGATGAAAAAGATCAATTCCAAATTTGTCCATTTCCTTCTGACACCACCAGTGAGAGAACATTCCCGGCCTTTGTTTGGCGGAGCGCGCAAGATTGGAGTATGCAATGCAATGTTTGATTGTCTTGCCATCATCAGCAGTGAGTAAAATCACTCCCCTGTTCACTTGTCGAGACTTTGCATCGATTCATCAATCTCTCTTTTGTTCTGTTCACCCATCTATTCATGTCTCTCTCCCTTCTTGGTTTTTCCATGCCCTTTCTTTTGGGGCGAAGGATCGACTCAGCCCTGTCGGCCAGCCTGTGAAATGGCACCAACCCAAATCCTTCAGGGCTGACGCTCGCTCACTTGCTTTTTCTTCTGATTTCAAGAGGATGATGTTGTCAATAGCGGGTGGGTGATGCTTGGGGTCAGGTAGCAGCAACCGCCTTCCCTACATCTCAGCGGCCCACGTAATCTTTAATTCTTTATCCCCAAATCGTAGGCCCATCGACCTGCCTGCTTTCTGCATTGCATCTGTAAGGCACCCTCCCTTCCAATTTCTGATGTCCCATCTGCAGAACCTTCGTTATCGTGTACCTGCCCTGGCAAAAGAGGTGAGTGGTGGTCTGCAATTCTGCACAGATCCCAAAACACCGCCGGGCTCCTCGGGCGCTAAGAATGCAGCCAACCAGGCCCCGAATCGGCAACGTTTCAGATTCCTGCAGTCTGCACGGCAAGGCTATTTTCGGACGGCACAGTCGCTAACCAACCGCCAAGATCGACGCGGTTGGTTGGGGTTTGGGGGTGTGGGATGAGGCACATGCGACAGCGCCACCCTGGGCGTCGATGGAATGGGGTTGTGTTGGATTGGGGTACATAAGAAGGCTGCTGTCCCTGAATCTTTTTCCGGTGGGTTTTTCGAAGATCGTGTGGAGACTTTCGAACCATAGAATATAACAATTACCTCCCTCGTCTGTCGAGCCGAAGCTTTCTTTTCGCGGATCTGTCACAGCGTCTCCGCATAACCTCTCGAGATATCGGATTAGGATAATTTTTATTTGGAGGGTCTGGAAGGAAGGATGCAGCTTTTACGCTTCCTCGGCCTCCTCGGCCTGGTTTGCATGGGTGCGAGTGCGATGACTGTGTATGCACAACCCCATCCGCTTGGAGAGTGAGCAAAAGTCTTGAAGATGTTCCCACTGACTGGAAGTTCATACAGACCACGCGAGATCCCAGAAGTCAATGAGAATCAGAGACGCAGCGCCATTGCGGAGCCGAAGGCGGAGAAGAAGTTTGTGGCGTGAGACCGAGAAAGGGTGGTGGGCAAGATGGAAGATGGTCTCTTCAAGTGATGTGGGCGACGACAGCAGCATTGTCGGGTCATAATGGTAGCAGTCTCTCCTCGGAAGAGAAGGAAGACGAGGACGCCGGCAGGAGCCTGTGGTCTCTTGACTCTAGGGGAAAGACGGCTGGCTTGGTAATGTGTGTGGTGGTTGTCGTGGTTGTTGGCGTGCTTTTGTGCTTCTCGACTTCACATAGAGCAAAGCTAATGGTTGAACGGCGCACGAGATACCCATGATACAGTTTCATCATATCAGAAAGGGGCTGTCGAAGCAGCCGTAACCCTTGACCACGCTCATTTCCTTGACCGATCGTCGCTTCGTTTTGAATGAGAAGCCGATCTGGCCGTTCAGCAGAATATTATCATCTCCCTCTACGTCCGCCGCCTTCGAGGAATTTTCTGCCTCGTCCTGTTCTTGACCATCTGTTCCTTGAGAGCTTCGAAGTGCAGTCGATCTCCACATGCTTGCTCCAAATACTCCCAATTCATTCACGACACTCCCAGAATAAGCGCCCTGGGTCGAGCTCATGAGCACATTCCTCACATCTGGCGGCTGAATCAATTCCATGAGCACCAGATCGTCCCAGGTCTTCCCCTCCCGTCGAAGCCGCTTCAAATGTCCGGGTATCTGTTCCCCAAAAATGTTGTGCCCACCCCCTTCAAGACAAGGCTTGAGTACGTGGTTCCTCACTTGCGTCCCATCCTTCACTATCATCTTGCTTTTCTTGCCCTCGTTGGAATCATCCAGGGGGTACATAGGCATGCACACGGCCAATATCTTTTCCACCTCTTCATCGCCTAGAAACCTCGACAGATTTTCTCGTTTTGTCAATTGTTGCTGTACCATTTTCAAGGTCGCCAAATGGCCGAGTACGTCAGGGCACTTTATGGCCCGGGAGATCTCCAGCTGTAGACGACATGCGCGACCGGTCGCATCATATTCCTCAACATCATAGCCCGCGCGGTGGTAGACGACCGAGATTTCCACGGGAGTCTCAGGCGCATAGATTGGATGGAAGAGCAGAGCCTTTTTGGCGCTGAGTGACGTGCGAGCCGTGACCTCTGAACCAAATTCGACACGAAAGCATCGGATCCGGCGACGGGTCAAGGCATATTCAACAGGCCGTTCGTCGGCAATGTTCACATTGTTGGGTTGTACGACGAAGAGGACGGCCAAAGGACCATTGCGCGCCACCGAACGATATGTTTCGTGAGCGAATGACAGTGCATCTGCAATCCCTTCAATGGTGTTGTTGGGAGGTAGAGAGGGGAGGATGGGGGTCGGATCCTGTTGATAGGCTCCCGTGCTGGCAAGGTGGCTTTTGGTGGTACATCAGCCCGTTTCCAGAGCTCAAGCATGGGACTGGATCATAATGGTGAGGAGGACCTATGCATCTGCGAAATCAGATTGGAATGGGAGCCGCCTGCGACAGAGTAGGTGTTGAACTCGACTTGTTTTAGTGACATGTCATTGGTGGGAGTCGGGGCATGCAGCATGTAATCGGAGCGGTAGATTCCGAGGGATACAGGTTGTGTGATGCCAGAAGTTACGGCATTTGTGTGGATCTTCCATAGTATGGCTGCCATAGAGGTGGGATCATGCATGATTTGATTGCGGAGCACATCGTAGAGCCAAACGCCATCGTTGGCAACGGCGCTGTAGAGCTGGTTGAAGATGCACTGAAGGTCTAGCGCGGACTCGAATAGGTGTCGAGGGAAGTTCGATGGAAATAGTGAGACGCCAATCGGATAGGCATACGGTTCTCCGCTGTATGGTGGTGCTTTGAGAAGGGAGCCATGCGTGAATTGCCAGTCACGGACTGTGCTCGATAGCTCTTCTAGATGGTCCTCTGACACATAATGGGGCCTTGAAAGTGCGAAGACCATGATCAGGGCCTATTGATGAAAGAACTACGCTGAAACATGGAAGCAAAGAAGTGAAGCAAAGAATGGCAGGCTGAAAGCTGCATCTGACGTTGACTGAACGTGGTGGGCAAATCGAATTGAAGATGAAAATTTCGTCGTCAGTCAAAGATCCTTCGTCCTATCCAAAAGAAAAGAGAGTGCCGAGTCTTGGTTCGGGATAAGGAGAAGTCTTCATGAAGACATGACCAAGTCTCCAGGTACCAAGACTTCCGGCTGAGCAAGGCCACTGGTTTCCGTCCGACCGCCGCGAGAAAGGGTCAATGGAAAATCGGAATAGGATATATGTGGTTCACTGCTTGCCAAACAACGATACTATCAGTTTGATTCTTTACTAACACCGCTACCTACACACTCGGTTTAGGAGTACACAATCTTGGTAACAAATGTCAAGCGAGACTTGAAATGAAACAATACCCATTCAATCCACTTGCGATCACCCTCAGATCAAGCACCCGATCTCGTGAGCTAGTCACTGCACAGCATCAAGTCTGCTTGGTCCCAACAATGGTGTCCAGGAGAAACTGGATGCCTGTTGCGGGACTCTGCGCATAGGTAACCGTCTGCAAGTTATTGAACGCGGAATTGAACTTGCCAGAAGCTAGTGGAGCCTTCACCGTGTTAGAAGGCGTGAAGGGGAATTCTTGAACTGCGACGACCGCCCCATTCCTGTAGCCCGTTGCCGTGATCGTGCAGGCCTGTGGGAAAGATGCGGCTGCTTGACCTAGGTTGGTTTGACAGCCATAGTAAAGGCTCTCGAGGGCGATGGACTTGACTTTGGAGCCGGTATATGACGTCGTCATTGCTGCGGGACTGGCTGAGGAACCGGCACCGAAGATGTAAATCTTCCCCTGAGGAAGGATACCAGCGACCGCTAGGACTGGATTGCTGAGGTCGAAGTTGGGGTATGAGATGTCCATGTAAGTGCCCACGGGACTTAGACGCCCTTCTTCAGGGAGAGCAGGGAGATTTTCAAACTGTCCATGTTCAGCATACTTGACAAACCTTCCAAGAATCCAGCTGTCATACTGTTGCGTTGAACTTTGTCGTCGTGCCGAAGGCGACATCGAGTTGACTAACGGCCACCATACAGGCGGAGAGAAGGGTGGAGGTCTTCACCATGCTACGCTGTTGTCGATGTAAAAAGCTTGGAGCTTCGCTTTGAAGCGGATTTCTTTAAAAGCAGAAATGGATCATCAGGAAAAAGTGGATGCAGCCGTTGGCGGAATGGATGCTTGAGAAGAAGCGGACGCCTGCGATGCCCTTCTTATACACCAATCGACCGACCGGGTGCGAAGTCTTGGTTGACTGGCTTGGTTAACAAGCTTGAGTTCTTCAGATCCAAGTTGAGGTTGCACAGTGAAATGACTCAAGTGCACATGAGCGAGGCTTTCAGTGCCGTGTCCGCGGGCAGGTTGGTACCATTCTCAAGCACACCACAACTTGTTAGATCAAACCTTGTATATGTGGTGTCCTCACCTCACCCCCCTCTCTCTCACCTAAACCATCGCAAGTGACATAGACTTCTTCAAGCAGAATCGACAAGCGGGTGGCGATCCGAGCAAGTGAGGTCTCATCTGTAGAGAGTGGTAGCAGCCTTGAGCTCAAATACACTAGTTCTGATGAAGCAACTCCCAAATTAGTATCCACACGGAGCAAGGAGTAGTTCCATCGCCCATCCTCGGCCACGTAAAATCAGAAAATAGTGGATGACATCAAGAGTGCAATGAGAACATCAGCTCATGAAGAGAAGGAGGGTGCTCCTAAGACTTTATGAACAGGTACTGACGCTCGTACCTGAGCTTTTCGAAGATTGCCAGCTCTCACGCTCAAACCGAATTCAGAAGGCAAAAGATGTACACGACAATTGCGACCGAGAATTACCGAATGTCACTCTCGTAATTTCAAAGACCCTCGCACTAGATGACTTACCTAGCATTGGGCCATAACGAAAGCTAATCACCACATTGAAGGCCGAATCAGGATATGAAGCTTGTACATATGACTGAGTATTCGGCTTACCATTACCTCCCTCCTTGCGTGTGGTAGCGGCGAATCTTCTGAGGTATGCTGAATAGTCAGACCGCTGTTGATATCGTCATGGGAAAGTCAGCAACAATCCTTTTTGTTGTCATGGCCTTCAACTGGTAACTTCTACAGAGCTGAAGGTTGAGCTAGTGTTGTGCTATGCATCACATGACCGGAGTGATCCACTGACAACGTGGTGCATCAGAGACTACCAGTGAAGTGTTGAATGTTAAAGTGCGGCTCCTATCAGGGGGTGTGCAGTGGAAACATTGTTGAGAAATTGGTTGAGGAATTTGCTGGCTGAGCTCATGTCCACGGCGCACCAGATGATCGCTCGATGCATACTAAAACGTGCTCAATCCCCATCCACTTACCGTTCTCATGGGTTAAAAGCCTGTCGAGGTCATCAGATAGAGCATGTGACTTGTTTTTGCCCAGCGTTTCGAGCCTGACGGTAGCTGTAGTCTTCATGATGAAGGCAGTTGATAGATAGCTGCGCTCATACCCTCACCTCTACGGCTGAATGCGTTCTGGAAGTGTGCCAACAGAGACATGCTCAGCCATTTGCTTGAGGAAATGCTACCATCACGCTCTTGAACTTTGAATTTGGATTTCACATCGAAACCCTATAGGTGATGCTTCATTGGCTGGGGGTGGGAATGAAAGAGACTGAATTGCAGTGTCAGTGTCGCAGAGAAAAGATTCTTGTCCTACCCGAAAGAGGTTATTCCTCATTTGGAGCTGACCAATCAAGTGGGCTCGATATTCCACACCAAATCTCCCATTCGCGCCTTGTCTCCTACGAAGCCTTATCCCATCACTAGAAGGCTCAGAAAATCTCTTCAGTCCTTCCCTAAATGCCTGAAGTCCTCGTTGAACCTTGAGGCTCCACCAATCGTTGACTGTCTGACCTCAATCATCCGGTGCGTCACAAGGGAGAACTTCAACCCCGCCACTTCTCGCCCTTGACCTCGATTCTCTTCGCCCTCGGCGACCTTCGGCGGAGATGTCCTTCTTCCCTGGCCAAGGGCAGCAACATGGGGGAGGCTACCCCCCGCAGCCAAATTATGGACCTCCTCAGCCGCAATATGGCGGATACGGAGGACCTCCACCGCAACAAGGCTACGGCGGACCGCCTCAACAAGGCCACGGCCCACCGCCTCCACAAGGATACCCTCCTCAGGGAGGATATCCGTGAGTGTCGTTGAGATTCCACGATGTATGCCAGAGCTGATGGACCTTCAGGTCCCAGCACGGGTTTTCCGGATACCCACCGCAGCAACCGTCTCCTGGTCCAGGATACTACGGAGGGGTAAGAGTAGCTTCAATCTCTACAATCTTCTTGTTCTCATGCTGACCAGAAATATCATACAGCCTCCTCCAACCGCCGGTCAAGGTTACGGCCCTCCTCCTCCGGGTGGGCCTTCATACGGTGGCAGACCAGGTACATGGCTATTGCAGACTAAAGAGACTCGGAAAGCTAACGGATGCCACACTTGTAGGAATTGCATCTGTGAACAATAACTCCTACGTCCAGGGCAACCATCAAGCTCCTCCACCGCCTCCGCAGGGTGGCCAAAGTTTCGGCCATGGCGCCCCCCAAGGATACAACTTTCAATACTCGACTTGCACAGGTAGACGCAAAGCTCTGCTGATTGGCATCAATTACTTCGGCCAGAAAGGGCAATTACGGGGATGCATCAATGATGTCAAGAACATGTCCGGATATTTGAACGGCAATTTTGGATACGCGAGGGAAGACATGGTCATCTTGACTGATGACCAGCAAAACCCGATGAGCCAACCGACCAAAGCCAATATCATTCGGGCCATGCATTGGCTCGTCAAAGATGCACGGCCCAACGATTCGCTTTTCTTCCACTACTCTGGTCAGTCCATCTTCTGCCAACCCCATCTGCAAGATGGCACATGGGGCCAGGACACCGCTAATGGGGTGAGAGCACAGGCCATGGCGGTCAGACAGAAGACCTGGACGGCGACGAAGAGGATGGCTACGACGAGGTCATCTACCCTGTCGACTTCCGCCAAGTGGGACACATTGTCGATGATGAAATGCATCGCATCATGGTCCAATCCCTTCAACCGGGGGTCCGTTTAACAGCCATCTTCGACTCCTGCCACTCTGGCTCCGCTCTCGATCTGCCCTACATCTACAGCACCCAAGGTGTGCTCAAAGAGCCGAACCTGGCCAAGGAAGCAGGTCAAGGCTTGCTTGGTATCGTCAGTGCGTATGCTCGTGGCGACATGGGCGGCATGGCCAGCACCGCTATGGGCTTCTTCAAGAAAGCCACCCGAGGTGAGGAGACGTACGAGAAAAACAAGCAGACCAAGACGAGCCCGGCAGATGTGGTGATGTGGAGTGGCAGCAAAGATACTCAGACCTCGTACGGCTTCCCCCACCAGGAATGCGGACTTTTCGCCCCTCAAGTGTACTGACAGATTGGTGTAGGCAAGATGCACAAATAGCTGGGCAGGCCACCGGGGCCATGTCATGGGCCTTCATCACGGCGCTCAAGAAGAACCCTCAGCAAAGCTACGTTCAGCTCTTGAACTCCATTCGCGAGGAATTGGAAGCCAAGTACACGCAGAAGCCGCAGCTCAGCTGCAGTCATCCACTGAGTAAGTCCTGACCCCTCTCGTACTGTCATGATGCATTTGCCAAGACCGGCTTCGTGAAAGGCAGCGGTGGAGAGAGCAGCGATGAGAGCGATGTTGAAGAGGGAGAGGATGAGGGAGGAGAGGAAGAAGACGAAGAAGATGAGGACGACGAAACAACAAGCGAAGAGAGTGGTGACACCGAGATGGTTCTCGATCCCGGTGGTGCTGCTTACAAGGCCACCAAATAGCTTCGTTCCATCTGCCGTGTTTGTGCATCTAAAGAGGACTACCTGACTGATCTGATCATAGATACCAATCTGTTGTATGTCATGTAGGGCGTGGGTCCGATGGAATCGGCGGACAATGGATTCTGGAGTGTCCTCCCTCTGGCGATGGGTAATGGGTATCTGGTGGATTGGCATTGGGGGGCAAGGACTCGTAAGGCTTTGAATGTGGGAATCAGCATGAGGATGGGCTCAGGACTGGCGTTCAGGAAGCCAAAATAGCAGCATCTAACCGCACCGAATGGAAGATCTTATTCTCCCCAATGAATGATAGATGGGAATCACTCCTGTCATGATTTGATCCATCCCTTTTTGGACCACCTGACGACTATTCTGCTAATCCGTACTGTCCCAGTGGGTTCTGTGCCCGAATCGGTTCGATTCCCATTGGCCCCTATTCCCCTTGTTCTAGGCCTAATTGGTAATTTGCCTCAAAATCCTGCCACACTCGGCTCTCGTCTTTTGATACTCCACCTCTGCCGGCCGGTGTGATATCTTTTTGCGTGGTTTTTTCCTTCCTCTTGGTGTGATCAGCGCACATCATGCCTGCCACGCTTGCTTATCAATGCATGAGTGGGACCGCAAAGGCAGGCAGCGATGGCTGACTGTTTAGCTTCACCGCTGGCTCCGAGTCCGGCTTCGAACAAAAGCCGATCATGACCCGTCCATCTGTGCGTGCGGTTAATTCTGTATGTACCAAGTCTCTGCTTGAGGCTCTGCTCGGACGCGTCCCTTTGGAAGAAGATACAAAAGCTCCGGGGCGGATCCCTTCACATTGAACTTTCATAGTGACCAACTGATGATGCTCGCCCCTTGAGCCCCACCGGCCTTGCCATGTCTTCGTGAGCCTTCTGACCCACGAGGCTCCTCTCCCCATACATATATATATATATATATCTACATCCATTCACTCCCCTCCTCCAGCCTTAGCTACTACAGCCCCCCCCAGCACAACTTCCCGGAGCCCATGAAAAGGGCACAAAAAGAGACAAAAAAAAAAAGAAGAAAGAAAAAAGAAAACCATGCACACCCGCCCCGCCACCCCCGCCGACATCCCCGCAATCGCCACCATCTCCGCCCACGCCTTCCAGACCGACGAACTCTACAACTTCACCAACCCCTACTTCCGCACCCACCAGCGCGACTTCCGCGACTACTTCCTCCGCCGCGCCCGCATCCGCTTCTGGACCCCCGGCTACATCTTCTACGTCGCCGAGACCGATCCGGGGGATCCTCCACCACCACCACCACCATCACCACCACCCCCTTCTCGAAACTCCGATGATGATGGTGATGATGGAGAAGCAAGAAGAGGAGAGGGAGGAAGCAGAGGCGGCGCAGTCGTGGGCTTCGCCCTCTACCACCCCCACCCCCCCGCCGGCACCAGCACCCTCCTCCCCTCCTCCCCGCCCTTCCAACACCCTTACACCGCCGCCCTCGAACGCACCTGCGCCGCCCTCCACGACACCTACATCTCCCTCCTCCGCCTCGACCGCTCCGTCGACCCCGCCCGCGCTGCCCTCTGGCGCACCCAGCAGTCCCGCGCCTTCGACCGCTTCTGGCAGGAGCAGGGGCCCGTCGGGAATGAGGACGGGAGGGGTTACTTCACCCTGCAGAATCTGTGCGTGGAGCCCACGTGGCAGCGGCGCGGGGTCGGGAAGCGGTTGATTGAGGTGGGGCAGGCGGAGGCGAGGCGGGAGGGGGTCAAGGTCGTGTTGACGAGTAGTGAGGTCGGGGCGAGGTTGTATGCGCATATGGGGTTTGCGAGGATCGGGGAGTTGCGGATTGAGGGGTGGAGGAGGGGGGGGGATGAGGTGAAGGGAGGGGAGGGGGAGGAGGAGAAGGGGGAGAAGGGGGAGGGGGAGGAGGAGAAGGGGGAGAAGGGGGAGGGGGAGGGGGATGTGCGGAGTGATGGGATGGTGGTGAGAGAGAATGGGGAGGCCAAGGGAGAAGAGGAGGATTGGTGGCTCGTGCCCATTTTTGTGTGGGACCCGGCCTCGTTGGAACAGGAGCCCAGAGGAAGAAGAGAAGAAGACCGATGAGGCGAGGAGGCATAGAGAATTGAAGAAATAGATGTTCGATTGAGCGTTTTCAATTGGGAAGTCTTGGATATGGACTCCCATCTTGATCAAGTTGGAATGGTGGAATCACCCATCAATCCCCCCCTTGAGTCGTTTACCCCCTTCTCAAAGCCATCTATCATCCTCGACCCGGATGATTTGGTCCCACTCAATGACCCGTCACGTCTGCTGGTGTGAGTCGCATCCCTCGCACTTCCCCTCTCCTGCTCTCAATAATCCAAGGATCTTTGCGTGATGCGGACACATTCCTTGGAGAAGTCCATCCATCGTGCGGGATCTGTTCTCTCAGAGGGTGAAAAGCTGGCTAGGTAAGAATGGCAGGGTGGTGACATGAAATGTGGAAAGCTTTAAAACCGCATCAAAATCGATCCCCTGTTCTCTACTTTGTGACACAGTGATCCCAGGAAAAAAATGTGGGTTCGATGCATCCAACGGTTTTTCATCCATTAAAAGTACAACTTTCTGCATCCGCTTAACTCCCCGCCCACGAAATCACCAACCCCGTCACATCACTCGCCGTCTCCACCCCGACCTGCGTGCTCCCGCTCGGCACCGCGCTCGCATACCACGTCGTCCCCGCTCCATTGACCAACGCACTCCCACTCGCACTGAACACCGTCGCCGTGCTCACCCCCGTCCCACACGTGAACTTCCCACTGACAACCCCGCATTTCCCCTTCGACGACGTCAGCGTGAATCCTGACCCGGACGCCGCCGCCGCCGTGAAGGTCGCGCACGTGCCCGTCGTGTACCATGTCCCGGCGCTGATGATGCAGCCGGTCGGTTTCGAGGAGGTGGTTACTTGGAGGGTGCCCTTGCCGGAGAAGGGGGTTCCTGGTGCGGAGGTGGGGGGGCTGCTACCCGGGCTGGTGGTGGTGGTGCTGGGAGGGGAGGGCGGGGTGCCGGATTTGGGGAGGTATTTCACGCCGGTGGCGGGGCAGTCGGATTTGGAGCCGTCTGTGGATGGGATGGGTGGTTAGCAGGTGTGGATGAGTGGATGCGCGTGTTTGGGCAGATGGGGAGAAAGGGCTGTGGGGAGCAGATGAATGGGGGTGGAGGGCTATATTACCTGGATCGGTGGGGATGAACGTCCCCGTCTGCACGCTCCCCTTGACATCGTAGAAATACCAGATCTCGTCCAACTCGTTCGTGTTGGCGCACTGGATCACGGGAGTGACCCCCCTGGGTGCCTTCAACGCCGCGATGATGGCGTCGCTCGTATACGTCGTGCTGCTATCCGGCACGATCCCCGCGTTCGACAGCCAGGTGTAGGACGGCAGCGTCTTGAACAGATCCACCGTCTTCTGGAAGAAATCTACCACCTCCTGCTGCGGCACGTAATCGGTGTAGCAGCCCGGTTCCAGCGTGCTGATGCAGGTGCCGTGCTTGCCCCACTCGTGCTCCCAGAAGCTCTCGTCGTTGCCTTGGTAGTCTTTCCAGTAGGTGTTCATGTAGGAGAGGAGGTCCGTGGCCCCCGCGGCGGAGATGATGGCGGAGATGTTGGTGTAGGCGCGCGAGGCGTCGCAGTTGGCGTCGTAGGTGCCATCGCAGTGGTCGGGCCATAGGCCATGGATCGTCCAGGAGTCGGAGGGGCCGGTGGGGGGGGAGTAGTCCCAGAATTGGGTCTGGAGCAGTTGGCCGCCGGGGGCGTTGAAGCAGCATGTGTCTGCCACGGCGGTGGTGTTCATGCATGATGTTTGAGGGTTGGAGCAGGTGGGAGGAGAGCCGGCGAGGGTGATGGATGAGGAGGTGAAGAGGAAGGGGACGACATATTTGGATGCGCTGCGGAGGGTAGCGTGAAGGGAAGGCATCTTGTTCAATGATGTGGCAGCACTGGTTATCAATTGGCAGAAGGAAGACGGATAGGAGTCTTTATATGCGAGCATCGGCTGCTGCAGGTACTGCATCATTGCCAGGCAAGGCTTTTGGCAGCCGAGAGATCAACAGGGGGTTGGTATCGATGCTGATGATTGATTGGGGCCGTGGCTTTCAGAGCGCATGTAGGCAGCGGACCGAGGGGAGACTAGAGCAAGGGATGGAAGGCGGCGAAGTTGCGAAGACGTAGGTGGTATTGGCCATATACTATCCTTTCCATGGTCGATGGATGTCGGCAACGACAGACCATGTCACATGAAGCAGGTCATGGATCTGATTTGCACGAGTATCTTGCAGCTGACGGAGGTGCCGTTGTACCGTCGTGCTAATACATGTGGACCTTCCGCAAATGACATCCTTCGCCCCGACTGGGTGGCGGACATACAAGTTGAATGTTGGTTGTCTTTGTGTCCACGATGGCAGATGATTGGAAGAGAGATAAAGAGATAAAGTCAAGGAACAGGAAAGAGGCAAAGGCGACTCCCGCGGACGCTAAGGAAGATCGACGCAAATCACGGCCACTTTCCTTTCCTGGACTAGGCCTGTATCAGAGGCTCTGAATTGGAATTACACGGTCATCATCAGGTCATTTTTGGTGGTGCGAATACTATTCTAGATTTCTGCTTGATCAGAAAGCATGCAGCCGGAGGACCTTTGACAGCTGGCCCTTACGTTGGCCGACGACTTCTCTCCCATTCATTCTCAATGTCGTTCCCTGAGCCTTGCTTGATCGTGTCTTTGCAAGGGGAGTTATGGCTTGATGTCATTCACGACTGTTCAAGGATGCAGGTGAGGTGGCTGGAGGCAAGGGCCGCTCCCATTCGTCGTCGATATTCGCTCAACTGGTGGTGGCTTCCTCGCCATCGAAGCTGTTGGAACGCCCTCGTCTTCCTTTAAGTTTTAACTGCTCCGCCTCGCTGACCAGCGCTTGGTATTCTTCGTCCGACATTTGGTCGACTGTCGCGATAGCCTGGCGCACAATCTTCTCTCGCAATTCGTGGGCTAGGTCCTGTGCATTCCTGTACGCCGTAACGCCGTCTCGAAAGCCTTCGAGGTCTTCCAAAGCCCACGTGCCTACCTTGGCCGTCTGATAGCACCTAGGATATTCCGGGTCCCCAGTAGGGACAATGAAGTGGAGATACATCCGCAGGAAGCCTGAGTAGTAGATGAAGGTGATAGTGTATGCTTTGCCGTCGAAAACCTCGGTGGCCTTCCCAAGATTCAGCATCATATGTATTCCACGAGCTCCGAGTGCGCCGTCATATCTAGCTTGCTTTTCTGCAGCTGGAAGGTCGCCTGAATTACCGAGGATTTTCGTAAAGAAATTCGGTGCGAACGGAGCTTTTTCAACGTTCGCAGTGACAATGAAGGGACTCAGGACGGCACAGAGGCGCATATTGACGCGGCACATCTCACAACCTTCCATGTAGTCGGGTTTCGGGATGATGAGCTTATCATCATCGCTCAGATCTGCCAGATTTGCGCAGATCCGGCTCACTGCTGAGAGGTAGCGGAATCCACCTGGGATCTTTGGGAACACGTGCACCATGACTTCCATCTTGAGGCTGGACTTATCCATTGCCCACAGGAACTGTCGATGTGCGGCCGATATTGCGGCATCTGAACCCAAGCGGCCGGGATCCTTCCTGATGGCGCCCATCCAATATTGAACATTGACAGGTTTCTGGTCAAAGGTCGGGCGTGGTACATTTGCCCGATCAAGCAGATGGCTAAGACTTATCGTAGAATCCGTTGGAGCTGTACTCGAAGATTGAGGAGGGGGTCTGGCATCTGTGCTCGCAGCCTCCGCAGCGCTGGCCTTGGTTGCTTGCCGCTTGAAAGGCATAGTAGGAGGTCTCTCTTGGCCCGGTTTGGCTCGTGGCGAGTTCTTGCTCAATGGTTCCGGATGACCACGTAGATCGCGTAGGTCTGGTCCTCCCCCTCTTGCGAAGCGCTCTAGCGAGCTTCCATGGGATGGCGCATTGCGGTCATCGAGTAAGCTGGGTATACTACGGCTCTCCCTGCGATCATGCCTCTTAAGAGCTCTTTTGGTCAGGCGGGTTGGTTCTTCCTCTTCCTCACGTCGATGCTTTTTGGTATGCATTGGTGAATGCGCTGACTGTTGCTCTATTCTCTCATAAGATTCGTCGGAGGCTGTTCAGAGTCTGCAAGTCGTCAATACCTGATGGGTGTGAATTCTCGGAATTTGCGCGCTGGTGTACGACATAGGCAGAAGGCAGGGCTAGACTAGTGCAGAATAAGACTTGAAACTCGAGGGTGTCTGAAACGCATTCACATTGGATCGCCATGGCTCGTTACCTTTCAGCTTTGCGAATAGTGACTGATTGTGACCGCATGACCCCAGGCATAGGGAAAATGCGCCCGGCCAAAGGCCTATTAAGTGGCAAATGTCATCAAGGGAAGTCAGGCAGTACAGCGGAAAGCGATTGAAGGCAGTCCATTGGCAACTCTCCAACATGGGATGAGCTTACTGTATGTCTCTCAAAATATGTTTCTGATCCACGATCATGGAATTAGGATTTCTGTTTGGATCCTTCTATGCCTTATGCCAATTGCTCCTTTCAATTATGTAGTGAAGACGCAAACACTCAGAGGTAAGAAAAAGACTGAAGCCTTCCTTGTTCTCTTTATGCAATCATATCAGATGATAAATGTCTCTTTGAAGTCAGTCTCCGTGTAACCATTGGGAGGAGGATCTTCCCAATGACCGTCCCAAAGCTCGCCATCCATGATACCATGTACGTAGGCTTGTCCGATGAAGTGGAAGCCGCTTTCCGTTGGCCTCAGAATCCAGGGATGCTCGCTCCCTTTCACGATTGCGATGACATCGTCAATCTGGGCCTCGAGAGGAGCAAGGATCATAAAACCAGACTTCGAGACAGCCAAAACTCGTGTGCGCGTGAAGATGTTGAGTCCATGGTAGTAAGTCATGCTTGGTTGCAAGTAGTCTTTGTCCTCCGAGTCTGTGCGCAGCAAATAGGGACTGTCCTTAGACCATTGGGCATCAGCGACAATTGTTCTCCGATAGGCTGTGTAGAGACTTTCCTTCGAAACCGTATAGATCCAGTCATCAAAGGGATCGTAAGATTTGAATTCATCAATAGGCCCGCCTCGCTCAACGAGATCGAAGGTTTTGCCTGGTCGACAGAACTCAATGAACTCTTGTAACCATTGACCGCGATGTAAAGCCGTCAGCTTTGGATTAACCGGATCGTGTGAATATGGTTCGACATGACTGAAGTCCGTGGAGGTGAAGACAATTGGTTCCATTATTAGAGCATTGACAATCAGAGCCTGAGATTGACCATGCTGCGCATATCTAGCGGATAGCGTTGAGTTCGGGCATGGGTGGTACAGGGGCTCTGGTATGCAGAATTGGATGTCAATGAATCCCTTTTGGGGAAGCGGATCCCTACGGCAGACATCACTCCAATCCACAGTCCAGGTTGGCACGCGGGGGAATTTTGGAGGATATTGACAATGTCCGAGGATCTGAAAAGATCCGCACTCCTCTATAAGCCTGCGGGTAGTCCCGATGTAAATTTGCTCAACAGGTACGTCATAGTCAACATTGATTGGCGTATCCAAATGCGCCAAACCAAGAGCTGAGAACACTTTATCACGAGGATTCGCCGCTTTTCTCGTCCGAATGATAATGAGAGCGGGAATGAGAACTCTCTCTTTGTAAAACCTTTTCTTCCAGCCTCTCTTCAGGTGAAACTGAGTGACTTGAGGTATTGCATGGTCCAAGTCTTTGTAGCACTGACTGATGCCAGAATCCATGTCGATAAGTGCTTGTCTGATGGAATCTGGGCTTTTGGAATCCCGAGGTTTGTAATGAATGCGATGCTGTTCAAGCAAATGAAAGCTCCCTGTGAGGTCTCCCCAGTCACAAGAATGACTTCCGCATTGTAGTTGAAACTTTCCCGAAATGAAGATTTCTTGTACTGTCCATGCTCTCTCGAACCAACTTCGCGAAGATAGCTGTATCAGGGCTGGTATTGTTTGCGTCATGTGCTTGGGTATCAGCTCTATTTTTGCTCTCTTCAGGTACCTCTTCTTATCTTCTTCGTCCTCTATCATCAAGATCTTGAGTCTGTCGCTTCGATTATCCCAATATCTGGACAGCGTCTCCATTCCCTGGAAGGCAGCCTTTGTCGATGTATCCTCTGGTCCTAGCCAGATCAAAGTATGTCCACTTTTGCGGTAGATGTATGCCATGTTGGCAACTTGATGACTCTTTTCAGCCAAGTCATTCTGATTGATACAAATTGCGTCGATCCACCAGCGCACATGCCATGACTTTGTTTTGCGAATGTACTTCAAGGCGCTAAACAGATTGGGTCGTACTTGGAACGGGTATCCGTTCACCGTTATTGACTGCGTGATATTTGGATCATCCCATTCGGGAGGAAAGCTCGGATGCGGGCGGCCCCATGTATACGAAAGCGTTTCATACCATTCGATGGAAGGGTCGTCGATGAGGTTCAATTCAATTTCATCGTCAGGCTCATCAGCGGGGAGAATCGTTAGTAGACGGATTTGTACCTGCCCGCCCCTTGGCAGTGGGTTATATATATTTTGCATAACAGAATAAAAGCACGATCAGTTCAACTCAAAACGCCCGCATGCAGAGACAATTTGTCGTTGGTCAGAGAATCAAAGAATAGGGAGACAGGAGACGTGCAGCTCGGGAGCGTTATGAGAAGGTATCGACGGGCCATGTTGCCTAGAGTCTGCCTTACCTGCACGCACGTCGAAGAAATTGCAGCAAAAGCGCCCGATGTCCTCATGAATCATGGACAACAAATCATTCTCAAGTAACCGCCGAGCAGGAGGCCTCCGAAGAGGTCTGCTCATGCTGCCCAAAACACCAATGGATGTGGACGAAGGAAATCCCTGTAACCGATTGTACCGATACACAAAGAGCTCATCCTCGCATTACTGTACGGATGACTTGATGGGAGCTCAAGACACTTGTGTTTTGCATCAATCATCCGACCAGGTCGAACCAGCTTCCTTCTCATCGATAATGCAGATCGAAGGGGCTGCGTGATCTCTCATAGAATTGCTGCCAAAAAAAGGTTATTGGGGGCCAGCGGTAAGCCGTGAGCTAGAGCCAGCGGAGCTAGCGGATGACGTACTACGGTATATCGAGTACGCAGCCAGTCCCTGCGCAACTCATTCTGATTTTGTTGGATGGCAAGGATGGCTTCCGAGGGTTCCCGGCACCCCGTCATCAATAGTTCGGGCCTCGGGCCAATTTTCATTCTGAGCTTTTGTTAATCAATATTAGGTGCTGACGATGCATCGTCTACAACGTGATCGACGCCAATCCAATCAACATTGGGGGCAATGTGGAGATAAGCAATGCCCGCTGTGGTACATAACCTGGGGCTGGTGGGGGCATAACCACATGCAATTGTCAGCACCAGTCAGATGTGATTCATATATTGGAGCTTCGGGCTTTCCTCCCTGAGCTCTTGAAACATCATCTGGTGTATTTGCAGATTCAGCCAGAAAGATTCAATCAAGGCAAAGTCCGCCTCCCTGCAAGATAGCTACCAGAATCATGGCACCACAAGAAGAAGAAGCCAATGGCATTCCAGTAGTGGATTTCTCGGCGTGGCAACCTGGTGCCTCAAGTGACCAGAAGAAGGCGGTCGCTGATCGAATCATTGCTGCGTGCCGCAAATTCGGCTTCGTCTACATCACCAATCATTCTGTAAGTCCGAAGAGACTGGACGAAGCTTTCGCAATGTCCAAGAAGCTCTACGACTTGCCGTTTGAGAAGAAGCAGCTTGCGCCTCACCCGCCAGGGTTCACTGTCCACCGAGGCTACTCTAAGCCGGGTCTGGAGAAGGTGTCGAATGCGATGGGCGACGAAGCAGATGGAGACGAATTGGTGAAGGATCTACGGAAAGTAGGCGATGCAAAGGTGACTGCCACTTTGGTCCTGCTGGGAATCTGCTCAATGTTGTTGTTCTCATGATGACTTCAGGAGAGTTATGAAATCGGCTCCGAGCAAAATACTCAGCAGCCCAACATCTGGCTACCTGAGGATGTGCTCCCTGGCTTTCGCTCCTTCATGACCGACTTCTACTGGGAATGCAATGCCGCCGCTGAGCAGATCATGAGCGCTATGGCTCTTGGTATCGGTCTCGATGACGAGAATTATTTTCGTCAATCTCATTCAGGACACAACAACCAGCTGCGCTTACTGCACTATCCCCCCATACCTGCCGCTGCTCTCGAGACCCAGGCTGCTACTCGCTTGGATGCGCATAGCGACTGGCCGTCGATGACTATGCTGTTCCAAGATGACTGTGGCGGATTGCAGATTGAAGATCCGAATATAAAGGGCAAATTCATTGACGTACCCCAAGTCAAAGATGCCATCGTCATGAACATCGGAGACCTCATGATGAGGTGGAGCAACGGTCGGCCTATGCCTACATCCATGCTGGCATGAGCAGTTTGCTGATGAACAAAATCAAACAGACATGCTCAAGTCCACCCTGCATCGCGTCGGTCTTCCACCCAAGCAGGACCGCTTCACGGGAGATGATCGCATGACGCGCGAACGATATTCCATCCCGTACTTTGTCAGCCCAGAAGGCTCTCACATCGTCGAGTGTCTACCACCTTGTATCGACGAGAAGCATCCGGCCAAGTACGAGCCGATTAAATGGAACGACTATATGTTGATGCGCGCAAGCATGCAATACTAGATCGATCATCTGTTGAAGCTTTACAGCTACGGCCTCACGATCTTGTAAGAAGATGCAAGAAATGCGAACGCAGCATTGAGAGTCGACATACATTGGCCGCCACTATTTCAACCGCTGGTATTCTTCAGTCTGCTGACGCTTTTCTGAAACACAATTCGAAATCTTCAAACCATCACGTTCTACGCGCTCTGATTGGCTGTCGAGCATTTCTTGGCGCGTTCAGCCAATGACCATGTTTCAGATTCTTGATACGGGCAAAGCAACACATAGTGGCGAATCACCACGAGAACATTGCCATGGTGATGGGAGAATCATTGTTCGCCAAGAAAGGTATCTATCACCATGGTCTTGTCTCCTGCTTTCTTCTCCTGTCCCTTTGTTCCCTTTCTTCTCCCAACAATTGCATTTCTCGATACTTTCACTATTGTTGCGTCCTTTACATTCATTTCTGCATATCCCTTTACTCAGCAGCTGGTCTGCCTTAATACTGTTTCGCTCCTGCACGCTCGCTGACCCTCTATTCAAACAATTTGGCCCTCGCTCCATTAATATCCACCCAAAATGCACCACGTTACCAAACCACTCTTCTTACTCTTCCTCCTTGCGCTTCTCCCAACAGCTCTCACCACCTACACTCTCACCGATGACTACTCTCGCGACACCTTCTTCGGCAACTTCACTGCCTTTACCGCGTCCGACCCAACCAACGGTTTTGTCAGCTATACGCCGTATGACAGCGCCGCCTCCAAGCAACTCATTTCCACGGTCTCCAACCTAGCCGATGCCTCCTACATCGGCGTCGATCCCACCGCCACCGTCAACTCCGGCCGTCCGTCTGTGCGCATTTCCTCCAAGAAGGCCTTCAACAAGGGTCTCTTCATCCTCGACCTCCTGCACATGCCCGCCTCGACGTGTGGATCTTGGCCCGCTTTCTGGCTCTTGGGTGGAGGCACATGGCCTGCGGACGGGGAGATCGACATCATCGAGGGCGTCAACATGCAGGAGAAGAACCAGATGACTTTGCACACCTCTGCCGGGTGCGCCATTCAAAGTAATGCCGCAGGAGCGTTCACTGGGCAAGTCAACACAACCAACTGCGGACCTGATGAGGCGAACACTGGTTGCGCCATCGTGGCACCGGATACCAACACCTACGGCACGGGCTTCAATACCGCCAATGGTGGCGTGTATACCACGGAATGGACATCACAGGGCATCAGCATCTGGTCCTTCCCTCGCGCCAACATCCCCAGCGACATCACCGCCCAATCGCCCGATCCTACCAAATGGGGCACACCGCTCGCCAAATTCGCAGGCGGCTCGAGCTGTGATATTGATGCCCATTTCAAGGACATGAACATCGTCTTTAACACCGCGTTCTGTGGCGATTGGGCGGGCAAAGCATGGGAGAGCAGTGGGTGTGCGGCCAAGACGGGGATGCAGACATGTGCGCAGTACGTGGGAGCAAAAGGAGCCGATTTCAAGGAAAGCTTTTGGGTCGTCAACTATGTGAGGGTGTTTCAAGATGGGGAACAACAGCAGCAGCAGGGGGTTCAGGGAAAGAGAATGGGGAGGAGGTTCAATAGAGCGGAGGTGGGGTGGGAGGATGAAGGGGACGAGTAGAGAACGTGAAGTACAAAACTACACTGAATGAACTGCTTGCAAGCCACCATCAAAAGTGTTTCCTAAAAAAATCACAATACGGAGGTGTGGCGAAGAGACTAATTGCGTTTCATTTGTTTCAAAATCAGGTCGTTCAAGCTACACCAAAGCCGACGATAGTAGGTCTCCATGATATGAATTGTTTAGCCTGAAGAATGACACAATTCAGGGACGCAAGACATGATTTAGCATGGACGAAGTCTAAAGCGTCGACGCAAAGGCCACCAAATGCAAGGCAGAATGAGCCTGCGTCCCCCTGTTTATATTCCTAAGCTGCTCGCTACCTCTAATTCCTCTGCCTCTGATTTCTGGGACTCACCAACAGTGCCATCGCCACTCATTCTTACCAGGGCGGCTATCCGGGCACATGATCGGAGAAATAATTACGTACCTAGGCAAGCCGCTGACACAGACTTCCAACGCGATCTCGAACTTTCCCACAGCCTCCCGAAGCGTTTCGCAAGGGCAGGTGGGCCAGATCTGAGCGACCTACGCGGTCATCCAGAGCCACCACACGAGATCTCTTCGAATGACAATTCCCACAAGACGGATGCCCAAGACCTTGATCACAAGGGCCCTACCGAAATAGTTCCACCACTGCTTCCCCGGAAGAGAAAAGCTTCTAATGCTGCATCTGCCAGCTCTAGCACCAAAAAGAGCAGGTCTTCTGTGACCGCTTCCTCCCAGAGGACTGACGACTCAGAGGCTTACGATCGAAATTTTGAAGCGCACCTTACCGCAAGCTTTGTCATGCCCATCACCTTCGAAACGAAGCCTAACAATTTCTTGGACTGGAAGGAGAGACTCGGGCGGCCTTGCCCTGAAATGGGCGAGAAAGCGTTCACAGTCAACGACCACAAGAAGTTTCGCAAAGATATGCATACGGCCGGTCTAGAAGATAATACAATGCAAGATGTGTTTTCATTGATCAGGGGACGCGCGCGCTATCAAAAAGACTTTAATCGGTCCTGCACGAATTTGAAGCCCCTTACCTTGGTGAATACCACGATAGTACAGCCTGACTATATGGAAGGATGCGAGCGGAACCCTGATGATATACCCCTGACAGATATTCTGGGACCATACGTCGTGGTATCAGGAGCTGAACATGCCCCTTTTATGCCCAACCTCTTCGCAGAGATCAAAGGAGGACGTAGTAACTTTGAAGTGGCAACTTTAAAGGCGAGGTATGATGGCGCATGCGGAGCGCGAGGCATGCATAAAGTTTTAAACGTGGGCAAGAAGACGGAAGTCTTCGATGGCAAGGCTTATACTGTCTCCTTTACCTATGTTGGTGTTACTTTACAGATGTATCTCCATTGGGTCGTGGAATCTAAGAACGCCACACTCCCTCTACGTTATGAGATGGTCGAAGCTGATTCATGGGCGTTGACTAATCTGGAGAGCTGCCGAAAGGGAATCTCAGCATTTCGAAACGCAATGACTTATGCCAATGAATTGCGAGAGCAAGCAAGAAGCGCAGCGCTCTCGATAATCCATCAAATGCCTTTAGGCGAGTACCAAGCCTTGGTTCGTGAGGCAGAGCTATCAAAGCTCGCAGATAAAGCTACGCCTAGCAAAGGTGACCAAGCCATGCAAAGAATGCCTACCGATGGATCCCAAGCAACAATGTCCAGTCCCGGCATGACTCTACCAACTCAGGCCGAGGCGGCAGAGTGAACTTGGCTTCTTCTGGGGTGACCAGGTCCTTGCCTCTACAAGGTGAACTAGACCCAGAGGCTGATGTCGAAAATCCTGTTCCGAGCCCGATCAGGCCTGCCAAATCCCGGTCGCACGACAAGACTGCGCGCAAACTTGGGGAACCGGAGGACAAGAACACTGGCGAGAAGAATGGCACAAGGAGCAAAATTAGCCGCATGGCGAGGAATCTGAAACCAAAGATGCCCAAGAAATAAGTCTACGCGCGGCATTGGTGTTTAAATGCTCCCTTCGGCGTTCATTGAGAGGAGACTGCTCCTGTCGGGCTATGTCAGCTGGAACGAAGTATAGGATGGCAATCCCCGAGTGTACGTCGGAGAATCGAGATATTGACGCCGGCTGGTACTGGTCTCACTATCTTGGGGTGGGAAGTGGTATACATTGCGGCGCCAAGAGATTGGATTATATATGCATTTCCGAGATAGTCCGTTCCGGATTATTGAATGCGATCATCCTACGTTGTAGATAGTTCAGACGTCGGTCAAATGGTGTAGCTCTCAATCAATGCCTGTTCGGTGGGAGCTTCAAGGCTCTTCCGACGACTCCCAAATCAAAGCACCTATTGACCGTCTTTCCAGGAAGTTTGACTCTCGCATTCAGGTCTGTTGCTTTCAGCCACAATATGCACAATGTCGAAGCCAAAATAGTTTGTCCGTCGAACTGCATGTGGTCCTGACAGCCGTCAAATTCACATGGAGATGTATGTGTCTGCACGTAGGACGTTGCGCCTCCTGCCTGATCGAAATACTGCGCTCGGGCAATTTAGAGACAGTCCTATTGAGCTGTCAATCTCAAGATGCATTGCACCCTGCAGTGTCCATTGTATAAATTGATGCAACAGACGATCGAGTCCCGGTACGATTCGTGCTGGATTCCTCGGCTGTCTCAAAGAGGTGCTCCATAATGCATGCTGTCCCTAGCGTCTGCAAGATCGAGAGTTCCCGGCATATCGACCTTCCCCAAAGCCGTAAGAAGTGGGTCGCTGTGGGGGCCATTCTCGCGATCTGCGTCAGTCGTATCAGCCAATGACGCGCCCCGCTGTCAGCACTTTGGACCATCCGTTCTCCCCTGAGGGCCCACCCGGTCTGACTCTATTTGTGGAGCTGAGCCAAAATAAGGCCGGAAACGGTACTCATACGGGTGATCTGTTTCGACTTTTTGGGTTTTCAGTGCCCAAACACTACCAGTACACATTTGGCTTTTTTTCATTCAACAACCCCTGAACCGCTTCTTCATCAAGGAGCAGTCAGCGTGTTTGAGTGCAGGAAGTCTGACGCCAATTATACAATCACAATGGGTCAACAAATTCAGTTCCACTCAACCCCCCACCCCACTGCGACACCATCATGGTTATCGCATTGAAGAGCCCAATTCTCTCTCCGATAAGAGAACACTCGACCGCCACTGCCTTTTCAGCCAACCCTTTCAACATGCCTCACCGATCCGGCCGCATCGTCGTCTTCGCCGTCTTCCTCTTCGCCCTCATCGTCTACTCCTCCTTCCAATTCGGGGACACAGAAGAACGCATAACAAGATTGAAGGCGTACGGCCCACATGGACAGAATGGGGGGATTTCAATTCCTGGAGGAGGGGCCAAGCAAGGCCCGTCAATAGAAAAATCAAGTACAGAACGCACGCCCGGAGCAGGACCAATACAGGATGTGCGCAACTCTACATTAGGAGTGAGTCCACCTCTGTACTTTACATCCTGAACGTCTAGGCGATCAGGAGAACCAAAATGAAAAAATACGATAGCTAAGCAAGAATTTCCGATCCATAGTTCCAGAAAGTTTTCCTCATCAACCTCCCCGAACGAACAGACAAGCTCGACGCCTTCTCCCTTGCATCCTCTCTCTCCGACTTCACATACGATCTTATCCCTGGCATTCACGGCGCCGAAATACCTGACAAATCCCTTCCCGCCACTCAGGGTTTGCCTGACAAACAATCAATCAGAAACAATCAAGTCGGATGCTGGCGAGCCCATCTGAACTTCGCCCGCAGGGTGGTGAACGACCGCCTGACCAGCGCCCTCGTGATCGAAGACGACGCCGACTGGTCCCTGCTACTCAAAGATCAGCTCGCCTTCTTTGCCCAAGGCGCCCAATACATCCTGTCTCCGAACAGGGATTCCAAAACCGCATCCTCCCCAACTCTCCCACGCCCGCAAACGCCAGCCCCACACTCCCCTTACGGTGATACTTGGGACCTCCTCTGGCTCGGCCACTGCGGCACTGAGATCACTCCCAACGACACTTACCGCTTCGTGGTCGAGAACGACATAACAGTCCCGCCCACCTCGCGCCTCATCAACTTCGGTCCCTCGACCCCAAACCTCAAAAAAGAAGGCCTTTCCCCCAGCTCGCGCGTCGTCTACACAGCCTCATCGGGTCTCTGCACCTACGCCTATGCCCTCTCAAACAAGGGCGCCTCGAAGGTCCTGCAGTACCAGAACTCCCAAATCGACGAGTTCCACCCCATCGATTTAGGGTTGGCCAAGATGTGCAAGGAGGAAGATAACTTCCACTGCATCGGCGTCTTCCCACAGATCATTGACAGTCACAAGAGGAGGGGCAAGAGCCAGGGTGACAGCGATATTGCGAGGACTACCGAGATGGAGGAAGGCGAGGTCAGGGAGAAAGGCTACACACCCAACGTGGTACACAGTGTGAGATGTAATCTCGATCGATTGGTTCAGGGCGAGAAGATGCAGGAGGGACAAGAGCAGGAGTGGAGTCAGTATGGGGCCGATGAAGGGCCCAAGATCGAGCCTGGTGGGGCGAGGACCAGGGAAATGGAGAGGGAGAGCGATGCCTGAACGGATTACAGAAGCAAAATCGGGGGATTAACATCGGCATGTGAGGATTTGGATTTGGGGCTTGCATAGCTACGGTGTTGTCGGATTGATTTTCAGCCGGTAGAGGCTACGTTTAGAGCAGTGACAAGGCATGTCAAAGGCTAGCGAGAATACAAATGACACTATAGACCAAGTATGATGGGTGTCTTCCCACACACACACGGAGGTGAATCTGTAGGCGTTCCACTCTGCTGTGCAATTAGCACCAGTTGCCGTGTGAACCTCATGAGTCAGCAGTTTGGGACCCCAGGATATTTGTATATTATCAAAATGTTTTTACGGCTGACACCCTGCCACCTGCCACCGACTGCACCAGCTTTTGACTCTGGGAAGCCCTCACTGAACATCGCGCATGAACGAATATCTGGCGGTACTTTCGCTTTCCGCTTGTGGACCGCACCTGCCGTTGTCGACCTTGTAGATTTTCCGACCCGCGAGGAAATTCACGACATGCACTTCTACGCTCAGTATGATCCTGGCCTCCTTTGCTGTGAAACCTAATATAGTACGCTCAACTGTTCGGGACTGAGAAGCGCCCAGCAGATTCGATTGTTCTATAAAACTCGCCACGACCGGATGTCTACCACAGGCCGTGGCACTCTCGAGTATCATCGCCCCATATGGGCCTCCAGCTAGATGGATATCCATCTGACTTGCCCGGCATGATTGGTCCAAAGCCTTCCTCTCCATCCTTTGGTTTTGATTAGGGTTGAGTCAGCCGAGCGCGACCGGAACTCTGTGATACAATCAATAGGCTTATCTACTCCGATGACGGGACGAGGCGGGATCGCATGAACGAGCATTATTATGCCTCATTCTTCGACCTCGTTGGAGCTTTACACAGCTGTTTGGGCTGTGCAAAAGCATCGACGAGCATCGGCAAACACCCGGACGTTGCTTCAAGTCGAGGCCTCCAGATTGCCACATTCAGCTGATCTACTCTAGAGCACGGATTCGCTTGTCTCGGCCGTATCTGGATGGAGTCACCTTCCAAGAAGCTTTTCAAGGGATGGCTCTGAACAACACGTCACCGAATGGTCATGAGGCAAATGATGAGCAAGACCCCTTACTGGGGACTGTCTCGCACATCTCGACAGCTGATGCCAGCCTATCGGAACGCCATGATTCGAACAATGCCGACGGCGAGCTTGGGACCAAGTCGCTGACACTGATTATGTGCAGTGTATGGATTGGAACATTTTGTGCGGGTCTCGGTAGTACTCCATTGATGGCGTTTCTCCCTCAGAACATCTCTGCTAAGTAAAAGCAAAGACGCAACCGTCATGGCAACTCTTGCTGCTCCCATCGCCACCAGCTTCAACTCTTTAACCATGTTTGCTTGGTTGACCACCGCCTATCTCATCGGTCAAGCGGCTTCTCAACCCTTGAGCGGCAAGCTGACGGACATCTACTCTCGCCGTTCCGGAATACTCCTATCAAACCTTCTCTTCGCTCTGGGCAATCTGCTCTGTGGTGTTGCAGCAAATGAATGGATCATGATCCTTGGAAGAGTGATCGCCGGCCTGGGTGGAGGAGGTCTGAACACAATTTCCACCCTCATCGGCAATGACCTCGTGCCATCGCGGAAAAGGGCCTTGTGGCAAGGCATCGGAAACCTCTTTTGGGGTGTAGGGAATGGTTTGGGTGGCTTCTTTGGAGGCTTTGTCAATGACACGGTAGGCTGGAAGCCTGCCTTCTGGCTTCAGGTGCCCCTGACCATCATTTCCATGATCATGATATGGATCAACTACACCTGCGAAGAGGAAACCCATGTTCGGGCTGTGGCGACCAAGGGGAAGTCCGCAATGTCTCGGGTTGATTATTTGGGCTCTCTTTCCCTTATTTTGTCCCTGGTGGCCCTTCTACTTGGCCTTACAAGTGGTGGAAATATCGTGCCCTGGAGCCATCCGGTGGTCCTTGTTTCATTGCCGCTTGCAGCGGTCTTTGCTGGTGTCTTCATCGTAATCGAGGAAAAAGTGGCTCAGGAGCCGATCCTGCCGTTACGGCTATTGAACGATCGGACAGTACTTTGCTCATGTTTAACCAACTGGTTTTTCAACCTGACTGTCTACACGACGCTATTCTACCTACCGGTCTTCTACGAGATTAGGAATGTATCCACAAGAGTGTCGGGCGCGATCCTGGTCTCTTTCAGTATGAGCTTTTCCTTAGGCTCAATGGGCGCAGGCGCCATCATACTGAGGACTGGGAGGTACAGACTCCTGCTGCAGTTGACGTTGGTACTCCTACTCATCGGGACAGGCCTTCTCTGCACCAACAGTCTCACTTCTCCTCTATGGACCCCGCTAATTGAGCTTTTCTGCGTTGGCATCTCCTTTGGCAGCATGCTTACGGTAACGCTTATCGCGTTCACAACCGCTGTCAAGATCAAAGATCAAGCAGTCGTCACCTCATTGTCATACATATTTCGCTCGACCGGATCTGTGCTTGGTCTTGCTTTCTCCTCAACCATCTTTCAAAACGTCCTTGTCCAAGCGCTACGTTCGAGGCTTGCCGACAAACATGCGGACGAGCTAGCACGGAGACTCAGGGACAATATTGATGCACTGAAGGACTTGCCCCAGTGGGAGCAAATGCTTGTCAGAATGAGCTATATCTTCTCCCTACGGATGGTATTTGCGGCTACGGTGGTCTTTGCTTTACTTGCACTGATCTGTGGCCTGTTGGTCAAAGAGTTGCCCTTGCGCACGACAATTAGGAAAAAAGATTTCGACGAAAATGGCCGAAACGATACGACCCATTGTAGCGGCCACGAGCAACCCTGAAACAAATCCTGCAGGATGTCCAACATCCGTTTGCGAATGATCATCTTACCTCAAGTACCCGAACAGATTGTTTAAGGACTCAGCTAGGCCCGGATGTGCAAAGACACCATCCCTCAATTGGCGGTGACTCATACCGGCTTGCATGGCGATTTGAATCATACTCATGACCTCACCACCTTCAATGCCGAGAATCGCACAGCCAAGAATCTTCTCGCTTTCCTTGTCGACAATGACCTTCATCAGACCTCTTGACTCGTCCATCTCCAAAGCTCTCGCAACCCAGCTCATTGGCATCTTGGACACTAGGATTGATTGCCCAGACGATCTTGCCTCTGTCTCTGTGGCTCCGACGCGGCCGAGTTGTGGATCCATGAAGACGGTATACGGTACTTGGCGACCCGCGATCGACGCGTTACCGTTTTCCAGTACGTTGGTTTTCAGGATGCGGAAGTCATCGTAAGAGATGTGAGTAAAAGCTGGACCGCCCTTGACATCTCCCATGGCATACACGCCGTCAACACTGGTTCTCAGCCTCTGATCTGCAAGCACGAATCCGGCGCCGAAAGTCTTGATCCCCGCTTTCTCCAGGCCCAGGTCCGATGTGTTTGGAAGTCTACCAGCAGCGGCAAGCACATGTGATGCAGCAATCGTCTTGGTCTCATCAGACTGTGAAACAACAATTTTAAGCCGCCCATCTGGCTCCTTGTCGATTCTTTGCGCCGTGGTTCCCAACATGATGTCGAGGCCATCCTCCTCAAGTATCGATCGGACCGCGTCAGCAACGTCCTCATCTTCTCTACCCAGCAGTTGCTTGGCGCGTTGTACCACCGTGACTCGAGCGCCGAATCTTCTGAACATCTGCGCGAACTCCAGGCCGACGTATCCCCCGCCAAGGACGACAAGGTGTTCAGGCACGGCGTCAAGCTCCATGACGGAAGTCGAGTCCAAGACCATGATCCCATCCGCAACGGGTATTGTCAAGGGCGCGGGATGGCACCCGACATTGATGAAGATGTGATCAGCTTCGATAGAGGCTGGCTCACTCCCGGCTGCCGTAGGTGTGACTTTCAATGTCTTTGGGCCCACGAAAGCCGCTTTCCCGCGCAACAGCGTCACGTTCTCTGCCTTTTCCAAACGCCCCTCACTCCCGCCGCGGAATGAGTCGACGATTTTCCGTTTCCGCTCCCTCACAGTCTTCATGTCCACTTTCACCGAGGACGCCTTGCTCTGGTCTGCTCCAGTATGCACGCCATAGTCCGCTGCCCTCCGAGCCAGGTACGCGACCCGAGCACTGGCCACCATGGTCTTGGTGGGCGTGCAGCCTTCATTGATGCAACAGCCTCCGATGTGGGAGCTCTCGACCAACGCGACTTTGTGGCCTGCAGCAGCAATGGCTTGGGTCAGAGGAGTGCCACCTTGGCCGGAGCCGATGACGATGCTATGGAATTTGGAGGGATGGGTGCGCGACATCTTTCTTGAGACTACAGCGGTATTGGAAGGCGAGAGCAGGGTGTTTCTGCCCGTCTTACTCACCAATTTCCTGCTCACGTTGAAGGTGCTGGTTGGTGGAATACACAACGATGCAGGCGCCCGCAAGAGCATTGACGAGTGATTGTCATGCTCATTGCCCAGAGGTCTTTTTCATGTATGAATCAGAAAAAGGGGATTACGGAAACATTTTCAACATGGGAATAGCTGTATCCCTCGTACATGCTCTAGGTCCCCATTGAGTTCACTGGTGGCTCCCCTATCGTTGACTAAAGCATGACAAAGCGCGGTGCAGACGTTGGTTCGACCGTGTTGCTAGTGAGTGGTGGGGTAGGAATGATCCTGACTCTTGAGACTAGCAAGAAAAGGCCCGGACCAAAATTGCTTTCGAATTCATCAAGACCACTGTCGAAGACTCGATGAGGCGCAGACTGGGATGGTAATCGTAGTCTGCGATCACAGTCTGTAAGCGGTTAACAGATGGTGAGACTGGCCAGGGTAGCAAGAACTCGGATGCCATGGTATGAGTTGGGTATGGCCATCTCATTCGAACCACATAATTCCGTGGGGGAACTCTGATGAAGTCGAAGTTGCCTGTCCCAAGCTCACACGTACACTCTCGCATCGTGACTGCCGGCGCTTCCACGATTCCCCTGTAAGCAGGGGTCTCATCCTTGATTTTTGACTATGCTATGCACGCGAAGCAGTTCAGTGTGTCCGTGTCTCTTAGGTGACCACCAATGAATTCTTCATTGCAATCTATCTTGACGGCAGGCAAGGACGTGAGTCCATGCTGCAGTTTTGTCTATCGGTCCTCTCTCCTATCTTGGGCATGCCAATATTTCTCGTCTCAACCGATCCTGCTTCCACCCCTATCCCATTAAGGAAATCACGCTTTTCCATCAGACCCCTTCCACCGAGAACGCCTTTGCTTTGCTGAAATGTTTTCCCCCTTTCGCTCCCATTCGAAAAGATCAAGCACACACCACCCTCGCCCCCACCGCCCCCACCCCGGCCAGCCCGGGATATGCCACCTTCAACTTCGTCTCCGTGCACTTCCCCCCCGCCTCCGTCACCGCCGACGCGCTCTCGAACCCACTGCAATCCCCACTCGAATACACGTGCACTTTACACGCCTCCGTGGTCCCGTCCGCGGCCGCGGGCAGCGGCCCCGCCATGCGCGCCGTGTAGCTCAGGAATGACGTCGGGACCGAGTAGCAAGGCCCGGGTGATAGGGTGTACTGCGACACTTGGGTGTCGGAGGCGAGGCAGTCGGGCAGGTGGTGCGTCGTCAGTTGGGCGGTTGGGCCGGTGGAAGTGGTGGGGCCGGTGGTGGGTAAGGCGGCGGCGGCGGCGCGGGGGGCGAGGTAGCCTGGTGGGTAGGGGAAGCGGGGAAGGGCGAGGCGCGCGGCAGGAGAGGTGGCGGTGGTGACGATATCGTCGGAGGGGTGGGAGATTGGGGTGGTGAGGGCGGTGGGGATGAGGAGGGAAGCGAGTGTGAGGAGCTGTTGGGTGAGGGAATTAGAGATGGTGGCGGAGGGAGCGGTGGATGAGAGGGAGGCAGACCTTCATGTTGAACATGATTGCTGCTGCTGCTCTAGAGTCGTCGTGACTTTTGTTCTGGCTTTGAGCGTCGAGTGTGGGATAACGAGCGTGAGGATTGCTTATGTGGACTTTTTTTTCGAAGCGAGCGGGGAGAGATTGAAGACAGGTGAAAGTGGGAAGAGGAGGAAAATATCTGCGAGAAGAGAAGTTCAATGAAATATAAGTGCCAGAGAGCTCAGTGTGTCATTCTTATCGGCTTCGCAATGTTTGCTTGCTCTTCAACGGAAATTAAGGGGGCAAACAGTGTCAAGTATTTGAAGAACGAAAGGCTGACACATTGAACAAGCCGGGCTTCCAAAAAATGACCCTGAAAAATAATGATCTCAAACCCGAGAGAGAAGAGCAGGTTCTGATGAGGTTTTTATATACACTTTTCATTGGTATACCCAGTTCCCAATCGGGCCGGCAGACGAGAACGACATCTGCAAGGGGAGTTCTGGAATGGTTCTAGATCCAGTAGTCTTATGAAGTTATTGGTAGAACGTGAGGTGTCATGGTGGCAGGGAAAAGGCAAAGCACCAGGATGCTGCGATTCGTCTAGAATTGTTGAGCAAATACGGAGGTACTGCTGAACAAGTACAACTGTACAGCAGTACAACAGTACAACAGCACGGCAGTACTCTGCAGAGCTATTTTTGGGATTGGTCATGTCCGTATGTGCATAGGCTATGTGCCAGGCTGTGCCATTGTATTCCAGTGAAGCGGAACTCAGAGGGAAAAGAGGAAAGACAGGGTGCTCTGCTGATTATATGTCGTACCTCTGTGGATCTTCTTATCAACATAATCACTCTTGGCAAGTTGATTCAAAGTCGGAAGTTGATACCGGTGATTGAATCAAAATATCCAATTAAGGATGTCCCGGCTGAATCGCGGCTGATTTGTAACCGCCAAGGCCGCCGGTTTTGCGCAATAATTATTCAATCTCTCCCCCCCCCACTTCTATTTTCTTTTCCTTCCTTTTCCTCGATCGTCATCGCCAATCTTTGAGAGGACTATTCTCCATCACTATTTCATCTGCTCTTATCACCAAGTCTACAAATCCAACCAGGGTTTGGGCCTGTCTGAGGGCCCGCGCGAACAATTCAAGGATGTCTGCCGCCACCTTATCCATGGGAGTCGCAGGTAGTCAGGCCAGCAACATCTTCTTCCAGCCACAGCAGGCAGAGGTCGCCCTCAAACCACCCTGGTATTGATCCGGACTGGCTCAACAACAACAGCAATGTCAATGACGCTCTTTGGATTGACACCTTGCCACAATCCTATGACAATCTAGCCTCGTCATTCCCGTTCCCTTTGGAAGATGAAGCCTTTCTATCATGCACGACAATCTTTGATGGAGAAGCTGGAGGCTACAATAACGACCCTGCCAACATCAACCCTCAAGTCTTACCACAACAGCCGCCAGTATTCACATCCGGGTACTCAACAGACAGCTCCTTCAACAGCCACCAACAAATATCCATAGGCATCGACGCGCACGACAATGACAGTCAACCAATCAATCAGCATCACCCCATTCCTGAGGGTACGAATCAAGTATGGTATCTTCAATGCGTCGCTCACAAGTTTCAGGGGCAGCCGACCAGATCGCACAAACATCACCTTTGTCTATCCATTCACAACCCTCTTCGAACGAGGCATTGCCGCCATCCCCCATCCCCCAGCCAGCGTCTGTCCCCACGACCAGCCCTTCAGTCGATTCAAGCCCTCCGTCTGACCCGCAAGCTCGCAAACGCCATCTCAACACCCTCGCAGCCCGTCGGTGTCGGCAGAGGCGAACAGACAAGACCCAAACCCTGGCAGGCGAGCTAAAAGAGACTCAGGTCGAGAGAGACAAGCTCAGATTACAAGTCGCCCAGATGGAAGGCGAAATGCGCGTCTTGAGACAGATGCTGAGTCTGCGAACATCCAGTGGAGCATCATGAACGACAAATGTGAACAGCCAATGAAGATCCCATGTTCCTATCGCCCTCGCCTCTCCTTTCCTCATCTTTGCTGCTTGCTTCTCAAATATGCATCATGTTGTATGCCGGCTTCCTGCCATTAATTGTCTCTTGCATCACGGACCGCAATTCTCTTCCTATCCACCCGGGGGTCTCTCTCCTTGTACCATTGTTACGAATTGCCGCATTCGCTCTCAAAATTTTAGATGGACCCCATTCATGCACTTGCCTTCGCTCTTACCTTGTTTTGGTCCATCCATTCCCTTCTCTGGATCCGACGCCAGCTATTGATGGGGCAAGAGAGGTGAGTTCCCGCCAATGACATGTTCGAAAAGAGCATGAGTGGATCACCTCCTCCCGAATACTGCATCTGTTCTCTTAGCTGCTGGATCGGCAGCGTTGGCGAGACACTAAATGTTCCGACAGCTCATCACCGAGCATGTCCGCTATCACGAGATCCCCGGTCGCAATTCCTATCGGACACATATCCGGCTCGGGGATTTGATCTTCTTCGCCTCACTGTCGCCTTTGAGAGGAACACACACACAGTATGTGAAAAAAGGCAATTGAGCCACAATGCCTCAGCCCATTCCCCAACCGAAGGGTGTCCCCCTCCTCGGCAACATCTTCGATATCGAACCATCCAACACCTGGGTATCCCTCCAAAAGCTCTGGGAGAAACATGGTAATACCCTCCGCCCGTCACTATCATTCATCCCATCCCTCCCGCCTTCTCCCCCTTCCAGCCAATCCGCTCATCATAGAACACAACCGCAGGCTCCATTTTCAAGATCACCGTCTTGGGTCAGCAAATCGTCTTCGTCGGCTCCGTCGCCCTCTGCGCCGAGCTGTGCGACGAATCCCGTTTCCGCAAGTTCGTCGGTGGGCCCATCGTCGAGATCCGCCGCGCCGTGCACGATTCCCTCTTCACTGCCTTCGCCGACGAACCCTCCTGGCCCGTGCACCATCGTATTCTGGCCCCGCTTCTAACCCCTGATGCCATTCAGGCGCGATTCGCCGAAATGCGCGACTGTGTGGGCGAGCTGACGCGGAAATGGTCATCCGCTGCTGCTGCTGCCGGGGCAACGGTGGTGCCGATTGATGACTTGAATCGGCTGGATCTCGAGACGACCACTTTGTGCTTCTATGGCCGGAAAATCGGCGGCATCACGAGTGAGAAACCGGATCCCATGATCGCGGCCATGGATGGAGCGACGGGCGAGGCCATCATGCGGCCCACCCGCCCGCGCATCGTGAACCGGTTGCTCCATCAGGGCAAGTTCGAGCGGGATTGCGAGGCCATGAGGACGTATGCGCGGCAGTGTCTGCAGTATCGCAGGGAGCACGCCGACGTGGGGGAGCAGCGACGCGGGGATATGTTGGATGTGATGATCCACGGGAAAGATCCCGTCACGGGGCAAGGGTTGAAGGAAAGTCAGATCCTCGATGAGATTGTCACGATGCCGATCGGGAGCTCGACCGCCCCCTGCGTGATTGCCTCGGCTCTGTACTATCTCACCAAGAATCCGCAGTGTGTGAAACGGGCCAGGGAGGAGATTGATGCCGTGCTGGGGAATGGGGAGTTCACGCACGAGCACCTGGACAAGCTGCCTTATTGCGCCGGGGTGGTGAGAGAATCCATGAGATTGAGTGCGGCAGCCCCAGGATTCAACATCGAGCCCCGTCCGGATGTCAACAAGGGCCCCGTCCTCATCGGCGGCGGTAAATATGAGGTCCCGGCCAAGCAAACCATGATCGTGGTGCTACACGGCGTCAATCGCGACCCCGATGTCTTTGACTCGCCCGAAGAGTTCCGACCGGAGAGGATGGTTGGCGAAAGCTTCGAGAAGTTGCCCCAGGGCGCGAAGAAGTGGTTTGGTAACGGGAAGAGGGTCTGTGTGGGCAAGGAGTGGGCGTGGATGTGGTGTTTGACCGTGATGGTGATCCTGTTGAGGGAAGTGGATGTGGAGGGCGCGGACAAAGGATATCAGTTGAAGCAGGATGGGTGGTTCAATCTGAGGCCGGTGGGGTTCAAGGTCAAGGTCAAGGCGAGGGAGAAGTGAGGTGGTGCTCTCTCACCCCTGACTGTTGGTCCTCGGATGAAGCATTTGGTGCATGCTGCTGGTTTCTCGCTCACTGTACCCCTGTGATGGCAACACTGACAAAGTACGGTTCATCCGTATTGTGTTCATAATAAAGCCCAGTGGATTGCAATGGCCTTGACTCCAAATCCTAGCTTGGATCACGCATGATGTGAAACAGAGCATTGGTTCATTGAATGTGGCCCCCGGGTCTGGAACGGTAGGATATACGCGACCCGCCTAATGTGCGAAACAGGAAACACGACAAGCCGGGGCCTCACCTCATTCCTATTGGCACGATCTCTATCTATCTAAGAAGTCTCAGATCATGTCACAGCGTAAGTACGTAGGATAATTTGCGCTCTCCCGAACGAATCTATTTTGGTCTTTGAAGAAATTGTTCTCCTCTTCGTCCCGTCCCGCACTCTGGGGAATGAAAATCCAGGCACGATGAAAATTCCGACTGTCATTCACATTCGTTCCATCATACATGACCTGGTGAGAGTTCCTGGTTGGCCGTCAAGGACGAAGGAGCCTCCAATGTAATGCTTGTGCTGCTGACATGTGCTTGTCTCTCCCTCTTTGTTGGATTGACGAACTCTTCCTCTCATCCCATTCGCCATATTCCTTACGGTAGGATTATGTTTGAGACCGTCTCTGAGGCTATGTTGGTCTGACGTGATATAGGCAACTCGACTTCGAACGATACTGCGGCGTCGAATGAAACATCTTCTTCCATATACACAGCATTGCCGGCTAGTGCTGGCTACTCCCTTCCCCTGACACGACAAGGTAAGCACTCAGATCCGGATTGGCTCATCGCCCACTAATTAGCCAGGAGACACCTCGATACCGATCAGCGTCTCTTCGAGCAGACCGCAGACTTCATTCAATAATGCAACCTCGTCAATCAGTGCGATTCCCTCCACCAATACGACTTGGTCGATTGGAACAACTCCGTCCGCTGGCGTTGGATTGTCGAGATCAGCATATAGTTACGGTGAGTCTATGATACCTCCAGTCAGTCCAGTGCTCAAAGTTTCAAGGCAACGCAACATTCACCAGACCAGCCTTCTCTGGCAGCAACTCTTCATCGTGGAACATCACGACATCGCACAATGTTACTGAAGGTCCCAGCAATTGCAGCTTTTCCATTCAATCCCCTCCCACCAACTACAACTTTCCATACATCATCCCCTATAATACCCCGCAGGCATGCAACATCTATGGCCCTACCTGCCAGACAGGCTCCATCTCGGTGGGAGTCAGTCTCAGCGGCTGTCGATCCTCGATTACGACTTTGCCATGTTCCGATTACCTCTCTTCCCAAAGATCATACCTGAAAGCCTTCTCAACTACAGCGAACCCGCAAGCGATTGCGCAAGCTGAGATGGGGCCGGGTGTCATGCCCGTTGTTCGGCCCCCTGCCCATGATGGTGCCTTACCGTCTGACTGGAATCTGAACTTTGGGCGGAGTCCGGAATGCAGAGCTTACGCTCAACAGGAGGACCAAGGTGGTCAGTGGAACTTTGATGGTTGCCCAACTGGTGAGAACGTCGAACCTGTGCGAATGCCGCCGGTGACCTCGATGAATTTCAACCAGCAGCCTGCTTGGGGGAGTACTTGTGACCGTCAATTCTCCGCATGGGCCCTTCTGCCTACCCAACTACCGCCGGGCATCATCCAGTACAAAACGGACTACAATTGCCAGACATGCTGTGGGAATTGTACTATTGACGTCCCGGAATTTCGTCTGTACTATTTCGAGGATGAGAACGCAGACGAGTACTGCGCCTCTAAAGGACGCGCTGTGCTTGGGGTTGACTCTACAGCCAATGCAAATGGAGGAGGCAACTTTTCTGGGCTAGCAAATTCATATGTTTTGGCTTCTCAAAGCTTTGGTTCGGTGAACTATAACGGCTCTTTGAGTAATAAAACCCTCCCAAGGATAGTCACTTCAACTTCTTTACGTGGCAGCGTTGTGACTACCCGAGGCCATACGTTGTAAGTCGTGTCGATCACGAATTCGATTCTTGTACGTTATTGAAGATCCTTGAGGCTGATCACATCTGACAGGACGTCCCCTTCTGTATACTTGGAAGTCGTAGGGACGATGGCTGTGCATGATCAATGTGGTCCACTTGGTCAGAACAAGACGGGAGTCTTCATCACAGTTCCTCCTGGGCAGCTCTCGACATCCAAGGTCGATCTCATACCTCATATCCGGGATGTCGGAAGCGAGTGGCTCGATCCATCATTCTATGGCCAGGGCTTCTTTGCCCCAGATAATGTACAGCCTTTTGTTGCCGCCGATATGAATTGCCCTACCTTTGGACTTGGTGTTTCCACCAACAGTCAAGGTCTTGTTCGAACGACTATAGGATCACCTTGGCTACCTCTGATAGTCCCGCCATCCCAAGCACTATCGTTAGATACTGCTTGGCTTAAATATTGTACAGGCATTTTATCATACTCTCAAAATCTGGCGAGTTTTGGCATCTTCGATCCTCCTCACGCATTGGTTCCTGACCCCGCTGGAGGTCTGGTACCTCCATCTGAAAGCCAACCCACGCCTGCAGCAGATCCTGAACAGACTCGAATCCAACCAGGCCAGTCCCCGACAGCCGCAACACCGAGTGCGACGCCACTGTGGAAAGCACCAATCCATAATCTCATCTTCGCACCCATTGGCAAAATTCCTGCGGCTGGTCTTCTTCCACCAACAAGTACAATTTCAGAAGCAGTACCATCTCAAGCGGGAGCGGCAGCGCCAGCCTCTCCACAAGACACGAACCCCCCAGACGGTACCAAACCAGTGAAGAATCCCAGCGACAACGGAATGGTAGCTGGTGACCAGCCGGGGAACCCATCCGGTCTTGCTGGCCAACCGATATCTACACCTTCGAACAATGGGGTCAATTCTGGCAATTCTGCATCAGACACTGCAAAAGGCGTTCCGCAGCCCCAAGACCCTGGTAATGCGCAGCAGCCTGCGGATGCCGTGCAAGGGAGCGGTGGAAATGGACTCTCAGGCTCGAACAATGGTGTGAATCTCCAGCAGAGTCAAGATCCTGCTTCAAACCCAATTAAATCTGGATCTGGTTCTCAGGCAGGAGCCTCACCAGCAGGCAGTCCTATTGGCGAAGGGTCCAATCAAGACGTAAGTCCTGTTCAGCAAGGGGGTCAAGATGTGGAACAGCCTGCGGCAGGCGGGCAAGTAGGATCCCAGGGTACTACTTCTCAAGGCTCGACTGGCCAAGGGATGGTGCCACAGAGTTCAAACCAAATAGGAGCGATTGAACAAGGCTCGGGCAATCAACTAACGTCATCTCAGAACGGGGACACTAATCAAGCTGGTTCTCTGCCAGGACTGGAAGGAGACTTACCAGTCAATACCCCAGTCAATGATCCAGGCTCAAATCATATGGGAAGCCCTGATCAGCAAGTCAATCAAGACGCAGGACAGCAGGATCTAGGTGCACAAACCAATGCGCAGGGAATCACACCTCAAGGCACAAACGGCGACGAAACATTCCCGCAAGGATCAAGCAGCAAGAAACCCATACAACAAGCCTCAGACGGCCAGGTGATGACGCCTGCAGATTCCTCAGGCTCCAATGGTGGTCTTCAATCGGGCGGACAAGCCATACAGCCGTTCAACGCAGATGCGACTTCTCCCGCAGCACAAGCTGTGACCATTGCTGGCCACACGCTCAGTCCAGACCCCAACGGTTTTGAGCTCGCTGGTCAGGCAGTAAAACCGGGTGGTCCTGGCATTGTGATTTCCGGAACGCCCATCTCGCTGGCTCCATCTGGGACGCTCATCGTTGGTGGCTCAGCCATCCCGTTATCGAATCCAGCACCACAAGTGCAATCGCTGAAAGTGGGAGGCGAGTCTTTCATCCCAAAACCCGAAGGCTTCAACGTAGGAAGCACATTTGTTCGGCCTGGGGGCCCAGCTATCACACTTGCAGGGACACCAGTCTCATTAGCTCCCTCAGGCACTCTGTACCTAGGCGATTCGACTATCCAATTAGTCCAAGCCGTACCCACTGAAGCGGCCCAGCATCGTCAACTTCTGAACGTAGGTGGGCAACCGTTCGTACCCAACCCGACAGGTTTTGTCGTTGCTGGACAGAGTGTGACGCCGGGCGGCCCAGCCGTCAGCATTGCAGGAACACCGGTTTCACTGGCTCAGAACAGTGCCTTATTCGTTGGAAGCTCAGTCATTCCTCTCGAAACAGCGTATGCGGGTCCTGTCACCTCCACATCCCCACAAAACATTGTCAACATAGGCGATGAACCCGTCGTTGCTGACCCTACCGGCTTTGCCATCCCTGGTGGCTCTAACATCATTCCTGGTGCTGCACCCGTTACTGTCGCCAGCACACCGGTATCCCTAGGCTCAGACGGCATTCTACATGTCGGCACATCCGCAATTCCACTTTCACCACCCGGCCGCCAATTGAACGAGCAAAATCCCAAACCATTCAACGTAGGCAGCTTCACATTCACACCCGTTTCCCCCTCCGCCACCGGCGTCATTGTGGAAGGCACGACCATCCTCCCCAACTCCCCACCCCAGGACATTCACGGCACGACTGCCAGTCTGGACGCCAATAATGACCTCACTGTCAACGGCACACGCATCACCATGCCTACCGGCACGAACAGCAACGTCTTCAATGTGGGCGATCTTACATTCACAGCCATTACACCCCCAGCCGGTGTGTCCGTCGATGGCATAAGTATCTTACCGGGGGAGACTGCGCTGAACCTCAGGGGCAAGAATATCACGGTCGATGCGAGCGGTGGACTTGCTGTAGGAGACATGGCGGTGCCGATACCGAAGTATAGCTCGGACGGCAGCGTGTTGCAGGTGGGCAATCTGACATTCTCGGCGTTGCCACGGGGCGACGGAGTGGTGGTGGACGGGATCACTATTCTGCCCAACGCGACTGCGAAATTGGTTCGTGGTGTGAGTGTGAAGCTTGATGCCAGCGGAAATCTTGTGGTTGGGAATGTGTCCATGGCTGCGCCCACTGGGCTGGCGATGGCGACGATGGGAAACGGTAATATGGTTGCGGGAGGCGCTGCGTCGAGCGGTGGCATGATTGCTGGTGACGTAATACCGAGTACAAGTGCTTCTGCGATACCGAGCGGTGGTGCTGGGCCTACGGGCATCTCAACTGACAGTGGAAGACCAGATGACGGCAATGCAGCTCCAGTGCCCCAACCGTCTTGGGTATTGGTGGTTGTGGCATTGCTGTTTGGTAATGCCGGTTTCTTCGCCCTCTAGATACGAATTCGTTCCTTCAATGTATATAATGAATTAAAATATCAAGATCACGGGTGATAGAGTCCACGAAATACCTGAGATGGACGTCTTGACAAAATGAGGATGAAGATGAGTGGGATACTCTGACCTTTCGTGGCAGCCTATTCCGACCTATTCCTCCTTCTTGCCAACCAATCCACCTTTCTTCAATCCTACAAACGTGATGCCCACGACAGCCGCAGTGGCCGTAAAGATTGCCCAGAAGGAAGCTCGATAGCCTTGCATCAAAGCGTCTTTGAGGTCTGTTCTTTTCGAATGCTCCGTTACTGATGCCGCAATTGCAGCAGTGACCGCCAAACCGACAGCGTTGCCAAATTGACCCACTTCATTGATGACACCTCCCGCAAGCGATTGGACATCTGCCGGATACGCATCTGAAATAACCAAATTGGCGACGGTGAACAGCACTGTCATCGTCAGAACATGACCAAACTCCAAAGCTACCCGAGATATTGGAAGTGGATACATACCATCGCAGCTCACCGGAGAGAGCAGCATGGCCCAGAAAGCTGCGAGCCAGTACGATTGATGCACATCGATCGTTGCCATCAGGGGTCCGCCGATGAGGGCCACCAGTCCTGATGTGACGGCCAGTGTCCTCACCTTGACTCGAGAGATCAGGAGACCGGTCCCAATATTGACAAAGACCCCCATGATGATATGCGGTAAGAAGCGGAGAGAGCTCTGAAGAGCGGAAAGAGACTGGATGCGCTGAAAGCTGTCATATACTGTCAGCGAATACGGTGTCTAGGTGGAAGCGCAGTCACATACACCAAGGTTGCGAAATACTCTATCGCGTTCATGGCCGCCCACGCCAGAAAGACGGAGATGCAAGTGGCGGTGAAGGCGCTGTTCTTCCAGAGCGAATTTGGAATGATTGCAGGCCGCTGGTGACGCACCTGGTACTCCATGTATAATGGGAAGACACCCAGCAAGATCACAGCAGCTACAAGCAGTACTATGTTCTGCGGCTCCCCCAATCGATGGTACGACGATGTAGTCGTGGCCAGAACATACAGCAGGATTCCCAAAGCCGCACTCAGCGCCAAAGCTCCAACCCAATCAATGTCCTCTGCCAGACGCCTCGTCCACTTCTTTTCCGACTCCCGATACACGCTCGGCAACGACCAGATCGCCGCCAGCGCAATCACAGAGTTGATGATGGCACTCACGAAGAAGCTCCACCGCCAGCCAATCGTATCGGTGAAGATCCCTCCGAGCAGCAAACCCACGGAAAAGCCCAGCGGCTGGCCCATGCCAATGGTGGCAAACGCCACATTCCGCCAGTTCCCCTTGGCGAAGGTATTCGTCACCAGGCTCACCGCCGTCGGCAGGCACATTGATACGGCAATGCCCAACAAGGTGCGAAAGAGGATGATCTCCACCCCCGTCCTCGACAACCCCACCGCGACCGTGAAGACGACGTAGAGGAAGCTGCCGGTGACCCAGACGAGCTTCGCACCCACTACATCCGCCACCGCGCCCGAGATGAGCAGCACGCAGCCGGCAGCAAGTGAGTAGATGGAGGCCGGCCAGAGGAGGAATCCCTCCGAGAGGCCGAGGTCGGTGGCAATCCGCGGGAGGGCGCTGATCAGGATGCCGGAGCCCATGGTATTGAGGAAGGTCATGCCTGCGAGGGTGATGATGATCGTGGCGGATTTGAGCTTGGAGACATGACCAGGATTGGCCGTGTGCGTCGAGGGTGCCTCCAAAATTGCTGGCGGCTGTGGTGGGTCGTCTCGTGCTGGCTTTTGGTCATTCACGCGACCGTCCATTGTGTTTGCAGCTACAGAAGGCCTTACTGGCGCGACCCACGACCCGAGCTCAATCTCATCTTGCGCTGCTGCTGTTGGATTTCCTCCCTGAGTCTTCTGCGAAGATGCCGAGACATGCCTTATATGCTCCATATTTGAAATTTTCTGGGCGCGCAGAGCGGATGGAACTTGCTGCCGATATTTCAAGGAAGATCGAGTGAAAACGGGAATCCTTTGTTAGTTTATCTATAGACTGCTGTGCCTGCCCCACTGCGAGATCGGCAAGCGCGGAATGAAAACCAGGATTGATTAGCAACCAGAATCATCTTCGTTTGAAGCATCCATCGATCCATCAAACTAGAGCCTGCGAAGTGCTCACAGCCATGGTGCCTGGCGCCTGTCAAAACGGTTCAAGTGGAGAGATGTTGTCATGACTGGTCGTCTGCCAATGAACGCCAGTGATGATCGGAGACAAACATTGACGAAGGATGGCCAGCTTTGTTCGTTACATTGCAGTAGTGTCTCGCAGGAACTCATCGACTTGGAGTTCGATCAGGCGAGCAATTCAGTTTGAAGAGAAGTGATTGTTTATTGTGGGGACCAGTACATTTGACTGCCTTCGGAGGTGCAAGAAGCAGGGAAGGATTCGAGCAAACACATCTCCTTTGGCGGAAACTTCCGTTCTGTCTCAGATGTCTCTTGATTGGCGGTCGATCCGCTGAGAGGCTACTCGAGAGTCTGATCAGAATTGGGGGATGAAAGCGCAGATCATCCGCGGCTGTGGCTGTGGCTGTGATATCGTGACTTCTCAGCCGCGTTATTTTCTCTTTTCAGTCTTCCCATAAGTAAAACATAAGCGGGGAAGAACCTCCCTGCATCGCTGTTATTATGAAAGCGATCAGTCCTTCTATCCACCATCGACCTCAAAAATGTGAAAGATCTCGGCGATATGGTCCGTCACAGCTCTGGATGCAGGAATTGTGTTCGGCGACGAATACGTTGCGACGAATCTAGACCCGAGTGTCGTAATTGCCAAAGACTTCAATTGGAATGTGGTGGTTCCCTCGAGGGAACTCAATTCGTCTTTTACGTAGCTCCCAAGGCCATCCCTCGAACGTGCAGCGCCAATCAGAAGTCTCAAGGCCGCAACCTCAGTCATGTTGAAGTCGCAGAGACCAAAAGTAATATAGCATCTCTGTGTACCCTTCCCCTGATATCACTCTCTGACGCCGATGTGCACATTTGCTTCCTGCAACAATATTGAGAGCGCGAGGATCGATCATGGATCGACGAATGTGCCTTGAAACCAGATCTTTACCCCATCGCACATCTAGCATTACAGTCCTTTGCAGCGGCCTTCTTCAGCAGGCGACACAGGGCGACCGATATTGGGCACTCACACCTCAAATATGCTCATGCTCTCACTGCTCTTCGAACTGCGCTGCAACAGGACAATGTCAGTAGCTCTTTCGACATTTTGGCTGCCACCACTGCACTCTATCGCTACGAGACCATTGCCTGCACTTCGCGGGCTGCCTTCATCAAGCACGCCGGTGGCATCAGCAAAGTCACCGAGCTCAGCGGGCCCGAGTGCTTCTTTGAGCATCCGAGCAGAGCATTGCTGAAAGCCAATGCTCCCAGAATTGTTCATGAGGCTTACTATCAGCGAACGCAAACCTTCCTCGCGCAAGACAGCTGGAAAAAGCCTGAGCATGATACCGAAACCGAAGACAATAGCTTCACCGACCTCTTCGACTTCTGGGCTAGGCTCGCAGGGCTGTCACAGCTGATCACCTCCTTCCTGATCGGCTTCTCAGCGGGCAGCAGTGACTCCTGGCAGATTCGTCGCGATCTAAATCGCCTTCTTGCAGATTTGGGCTCATGGCACCGTTCTAGGACAATTGCACAAGGCTTTACACCTACAGAAGTGGAGAGGACTGACCTCGGTTTCTTCTACAGCGACGAGCTTGGACAAGTCTTCGAGACCTTCCTCCAATATCCCACCCTTGGAACCGCCATGTCTTTCAACTTCTATCGAGCCCCGAGAATTACGATCCTGGAATAGACTTTCAAACTTGATCATCCCACATGGCGGGCTGGTGAAGACCGTGAAAGGATGGTCGAAGTCCCTTCAATCCACAGCCTAGCCACGGATATAGCCCGCAGCCTGCATGCACACCTCCCGAGCCAAGGTGGTGAGACGGATTTCGAAATGTTTACCCTTCTTTTCTCGGCCAGATGTGCTTGTAAGCCATTTCATCGCCGGTCGCGTGAAGTTCACTGGATCGAAAAGACGCTGGCCGAGTTTGCTGACACGCGTGGCTTTGAATTGGGTGGTGATCTGGCCAGTATGGACTCGCTAAAATTGCCTGGTCCGAGGTCTGAGGGCACGGAGACTGTCTGATGGACTGAACCACTGGTGTCCGGTCAATGTTGATCACTGGTGAGCGTCGCTCAGCATTGCATCGATTCTAGCATAAGGCAGGAGACTACTTTTATGTTCACATCTTACGAAGCTTGTAGCTCAGAAAGGCGGTGCAGTTCCCGTTTTGTAGACATCGGTATACAAGACACATCGTGCGTCGATGACCTCTTCCCCAATCATCGTCACTCCCTCCTCTCTAGCAAGACCCAAGTCTGCCACGCCCTTAGGATTCACACCGCCAATCCTCGACCCATAGCGCGGCCATCCCGGCCCTGTTGTGTCTGGATTCTTGATGAAGCTCCCCCAGGCAGTCTGGATGGTGTCGCTTAGCGCCAGCTCTTGTTCGGTGGGGACAACGCTGAGGGAATTCCCGAATACAAACGGTATCTCATAGCCGTGTATTGCTCCCAGATCAAGATTCGCCTCACCAATTGTCGCCAATGCCGCGCTTTCATTGATGTTGGGGAAGCTTTGATTGAAGAAGTATCGCCATGTTGGGAAGCCTGCCGCAACGCTCTGATTTGCAACAAGGGCAGCGGGACATTGGAAGACTATCTCGGTGTAGAGTTGAGAAGCGGCTTCGAAGGCCGAGGAAATCCCTGCTGAAGGGATCGGATAATACCCAGCTAAGCCTGGTATCATGTTGACAAGGCTCAGCCCGTTCGCGTCCAAGATCTCCGTTACATTCGTCATGTTCGCGCTGGGCGCTAAGAACAATCGACCCTCTTGACCATTCGTGCCAGTCAAGTAGGGCACACTCTGAACCTTTGTTCGGTCGATGGGCAAAGCTAGCTGCGTTATATTATCATTCACCGGAGGAAAGGGTAGATTGGTAGCGTTGAGCAAAGCTTGAATTTTGACCGCATCGGCGCTTCGCACACAGGCCAGCTGACTCTTGGCCTCTGAGCAGTTGAGTGCTTTGGCGAGGGCTTTCCAGGATGTAAGGTTGCCGCTCGAACCTCCAGCGCCGACACTTGCTTGCCCGGACTGAGTGATTGCACCACGGAATGGCACTGGTTTGGGAGGAGATAAGACTAGTCGGTCTATAGAAGATGCTCCGGATGACTGCCCAACGAGGGTAACTTTGGCTGGATCCCCCCCAAAAGCTGCAATGTTCCGTTGCACCCAATCAAGCGCCAGACGCTGATCCAGGAAGCCAACATTCTGCTTTGCAGTTGGTATTTCGGGAGAGCTCGAGAAGCCAAACACTGCAAAGTATTAGGCTACGAAATGACATAGGGATTGCAGTTACGGCAAACCATTCGTTCGATAATTGGCGGCTACAACCACGACGTCCTCAGATGCAGCAAATTTCGAGCCGTCGAAGATATCGTGCATTGCAGTACCCTGTCGCAATTGCCCACCATAGATCCAGAACATCACTGGCTTACCCGCGCAGCCTCCTGCTGGTGCAAAAACGTTCAGGTACAGGCAATCTTCACTATCACCTGGATTCCCTGTCCCACCGGTCAAGAGTCGGAAGAAGTCGCCTGTGGCAGCGAAATCAGCTGAAGCTCGTCCATCGGAAAACACGCGACTCACTGGGAAATTGTTGAATGCAAGCGCCTGTAAAATTCTGCGTCTTGCGAGGCGCGGTGAATTTGGGCACCGGGACTGGCGGCGAAAACCGCTCTGGTGGGCTGACAGCAAATTGGATACCTAAGAACTTATTGACCGTAACCGACGAGGATGGCAGAACAGTTGCAGTGCCAATAACCGTTCCTGAGTCAATAGTCACTGTGGGTTCAGCCCCACTGTCATTGAAAACTTGCAGTTGGCCATCTCCGATCTCTGATACTGGCGTATTCCTGGGAGAGCTTGACTATGGTCAGCTAAGAAGGAGATTTGTGGTGAGGCTGGACTCTCAGCATACCTAGAAGCATTGCATGCTTGCCTGTCTGTTGCAGCGACCAAAAGCCGGTCGCGAGGAACAACAAGACACACAGAGCACACCATCCACAGGATATGAGTGAGGTCTCGCATTATGCTCACTGTCATCTCGCTCAAAGAATTCTGACCACGCACTGTTTCAAATGAGAAAACAGAGGGTGAGGGGTTGGGCTCTCCTTTAAAAAACAACCAGAAACCTATCCACGTGGCTCTCACCCTCCATGGCCAGCATGCATGTCAGCTCTGGGCATGTCAGGTCCGGAAAGACCTGCACGGTGTCGTCATTAGGGTCCAATTGGAGGGCCGCAGAGCCACTCGGACAGCTTCCGGAAGTGATTTCTTGCGTCAAGGTGCATTCCCGCGGGATTCAACGGACAGGAACCACTTGCCCAGTGGGCAACTCGCCGATCAGGATGAGGTATCCAGGTTTCAGAAAGATTTGCTGTGAGCACAACAAGCCTAGTGCCGTGTATGTTCCTAACTCGGGATAAGGCGAGTGAACCTTCCTAAGCCAAGGCGCATGACCTTAGTCGCTCGACCATTATCTCCAAGCTGACAGCGTGTTTTGGGATGATCAGGGCTGCACTTGGGCATCTTAGCACAGCCCTGCAGGATTCTTCAAGTTGACCAATAATCAAGCTCACCGATACATCTGCAAATTGATCCTTCATTTTAGTGAGCGCTAGACCCCCGACCATGCTCAAGCCTCGCGAATCTTGCCTGGAATCCGTGAAAATCGTGTCAAAGCAGGAGATCTAATGCTGGGGCACAACAAGCTCACTCCATCCATCATGCGACCGCGTGCAACCAACAGTCTAGTTATCCGAAAGCAGAAGATCTATGCAGGAACACAGAAAAGCCGCTCTGTACGATGAGATGAATAAAGCTGCTGGCAGCTGTTCCTTCTCAGGAACATTACATTCTTTCTCACTTCCCGGACTACTTCAGTTTTCATTTCTGAGGCCTTCTCACGATTTCCATCACAAATGCGCGTCCAATTGATCGCCCTATGGGCGAGCTTGCAATACCTCGCAGCTGCTCAAACACCGCCAGGCTTTACTCCAGCAGCACAACAGGGTCTCGATGTCACCTTTAACAATCAGGAAAAGACAGGCCCGATATCTGATGGAACGCTTCTTTCTCCAAAAGGTAAGCCTGATGAAGCGACTTCGAGCAAGACCTTTTCGCTGACAATCACAGACACAATCCTTCCTCCTGCGGTCTTCCCTTTAGCCAACGATTTTGAAGCCTTCTTCCTCATCATGCTAGACCTCGATATAGCCGTCAATGCCACGTTCCGCACCACCCTCCTGCAATGGATGGCGCAAAGTCTTGCCTATGAATCTTCGTCTCAAAACCTCTCTGCTGAGTCGGAAAGCATCATCGCGCCCTACATCAGCCCCAACCCTACACCCGGCACGGGCAAGCATCGCTACCTGATCCTACTGTATACGCAGCCGCCGCAGTACCAATTCCCGACGGCGTTTGACTACCTAAAACGACCGACGAATGAGACGTTACGCGCTGCATTCAATGTCACCAGCTTCACCACTGCTGCGGGGTTAGGGCAGCCGGCGGGAGCGACGTATTGGCTGGAAGAGAGCGTCAATGCAACGAGTAATGGAACGACGGGTCGGACAGGCTCAGCGACTGCGTCTGCTGCAGCCTCGAGGACTCTCGGACCTGGCGCCAGTCTGACTCCGGCTCCAAGCCTCTTCACCGGAACAGGACATCGGTCTGAATCTGGGACTCTCCTAATGGCTGGCGTGAGTGCGCTTTGTGCTCTTGCGCTCTTGTTGGTTTAATATTTTAAGAAACAGCATCTGCATATTACTGTGAGAGGCTCACTGCGAGCCATGTACGATCGATCAGTGGGTATTTCTCAGGGAGGTGTCTCCTTTCCTTCGAAGTATTGCATGCAAGATGACATTCCATGCAATTTTGGTGGCCCTGAGCTTCCATCAAGATTTTGACATGCATTCGTTAGAGGCCGAGTAGCTGCGTCCAAGATTTGCAATAGGATGATCTCAAAATATATGAGACAAAATCTATAAGCTTATAAAATTCCAAGGTCAATTCTTCCAATATGAAATCCTTGATAGCACTGAATTTGGTCCGTCGGTCGACAAAGTTGTGTTACATTATTCGCACCATTCTTGGGGGCTGTACTCTTGACGAGGCGCGACTCCACGCTATCATTTACAAAACACGACAGACGCAAGAAAGCTCCTTATTCTCTACATGGAAGTTGGATTTTCCGTTTCGTACAGACTTTGGCAGCCTCCCTGAAGTCCCCTGAATTTGAGGCGTTAAGCGGGGACAGGCAGGCAAAAATAGAGCATGTCGTACACCCGCGCTTCCTTTGAATGGTGAGAGAGAGAGAACCAGAAGGTCATTTCAGGTGAGTGGCCCCGTACCAAACGGCCTCTAGTTATTCACAAATGAGCGCACAAAGGTAAAGAACTATAAGTACAGCAAAACCCAGTCGAATCCATTCGTTCATCCAACATTTTTGCTCAACAGCACCCACAGAAGCTGTCGTAATTCCGTCTTTTCTAAATCCCGTGAAGTCCCAACAACTCCTCATTCATCATTCCATCATGCACTCCTCTATCGCCCTCCCCTCAGTCCTCGTCCTCCTCCTCTCCCAACTCTCAGCCGCCCTACCTCAAACCAAGGATATCCACCTCATCCCCCGGGTCCCCCAATACGACGGTGCTAAAGCCGGCTGCCATCCCTCGGACTACATCAACAACTGTGTCGTCATCAGCAAGGAAGCCCCCTATGGCGAGGAGGAGCATGCAGTCGCCCAAGCCACGGACGCCTGCAAAGCCACCTGTTGGCCGGCTCTCAATGGCGCCTCGGCCGCCAGCTGCGATCCTCAGGGTTGTTCTGTAAGTCTTGGGCTTCCTCCTTGTACTGGATCAGGCTTCGTGTTCTGGAATGCTGATGCTGATGAATCATGATTCCGTGCATTGAAAAGATCCCTGTGAACATCATATTATGATGTACGCTATCAAGATCAAGGGAACCTGGGAAGGTACTTCAAGACATTTCGGGAGTCACTTGACGGAGCCTGTTATTGCTGGGTCGTCAATAAAACCCGCCTGTAACCAATATGGCAGAGCCAACGTAATGTCGAGTCGGGCGTGGACGACTTTGCATCCGATTAATTGGATTCTTCCAACGACCGCTTCGGACCCAAGTATACTTAGAATACGCCTTTTGTATGCTCCAGCAAGCTAAGATTTGTTTCGTTATGACATCGATCCTGTCTCGGATAGGTCGTCCACGATATGGTGTATTCGCACCACCAACCACGTTCATGGCTAAATAGGGCTTTCCTCCGACCGATCTCAGATTATTCCGGCGGGCTTCAGGCGAGTTTGTGGTCCCGCGAGTTTGAAAAAAGTCACGATTACCATATCGACATGATTTGCTTTGGGCCGGACGGAAAGCACACCGAAACCTTGCTTTGCTTTGTAGAGAAAGAAGGAGAAGGGAATGGATATGTGGAAAGGAACGGAGCTATTTGCGGCATCTGTACAACGAGAGCAAAAAGGTCATCGCACACCTACGGGTAAAAGTTTACATAAGATTGACTCACGGTACCCTTCAATCTACCACATCCGCCAACCATGGGTCCTCCAACAGCTCCTGGGCAGATGGCCGCTGGCGTGGATCAAGCTTCATGATCCAATCTAAGAAACTCACAGTGTCCTTGTGCATTTTCACAAGAAGCGTGTTAGTATACTTGCCCCTTCCTCCTGAAATCGTGATCAGCTCCTCCAAATTGTCAAGCAACTCCTTGGTGATTTTGTTAGATAATTCAAGAAAGCTGCTGGGGAAGGGTCCGAAGAAGGCGGTCTGAAGCATCACTATGCTTGTCGCGTAGGTTTCGTCGTCCTCATCAACACCAGGCGGATCGAACACCCTTGCGCTAGTGAACGCCCACATGATCTGCGGAAATGCATCAGCATGATTTGTCAACTAGTTTACCAATCATAGTGATAGCGAAATACCAATGTTCCAAGCGCCCAGATATCTACCTTTATGGTCCAGGGTATCCCAAGTAATGCTTCAGGCGCTTGAGTCGTCCAATGACCATATGCAAAGTCCGCAGTAGACTCGATTGGAACGGCATCGCCGAGATCTATTAATTTAATTTTGCTGAAGCTTCCGCGCTCATCGAAGTTGACGACAATGTTCTCCGCTTTGAGATCTACCGACCAGGGTCAGTAGGTTCACGCAAAATAAGAGTGATCCTCGAAGGCCAAATTTATGTTTTACCAGTATAGGTCACACCCCACTCATGCAGCGGCACCAGTCCTTGTAGCACAGCTTTAGCTACACGCTTCACCTCCATCTCTTCAAGCCTCTTCTTGACCCGCATCTCATGCAGGACGTGATGCAGATTTTCGTCAAGGTATTCAAAAATCATGACGTGCTTCTCCGGGATTACATTGATGAGCTGACGAAATGACTTGTGACCTCGAAGGTATCCACTCAAAGCGCTGACCTCGCGGTGGTATGCAACATCGTTGGGCGCTTTCTTGATGATGACACTTTGGTGGTCATGGCTGAAAGTTCTTAGCAAGAGCATTTCCTGAATGATGCAGATGAGCTGGATTTCGAAACTTCGGCCAAGCCAGACTTGCGGACATTCTTTTCTGATCGGGCGAATGGCTGTGTATGAAAGTTTGGACCCGGTGCCCCGTAAAACGAGATTAGGCCTGAAAAAGGACATGGGTGTTGCATTGAAGACGTGCGGCAAGAAGAAGTCAAGATACAGAAGGGTAGAGATCTTGCGAAAAATTGATTGAATGAATTTGAACATTCGGTATGAAGAAAGAATGGTGATTCAAACATTTCATGTTACTTGGTCTCGCGAAATATTGTCATCTCGCGTTCTGTTGCGATTCTTGAGCCTTTCGTATCCATTCGTGATGCCACGGTGGCCATCGCATGAGTCCCTGCGTATGTCAATGAGTGAAGAGCGTCTCTGTCTATTTGCAAACTAAACAATGACAGCGTGTCCTGTCGTTATGATATGTCCTATTCCAAAGTGCCATTCACTTTTTCTGTTGCGAAGGACATAACGTTTGATCATTAGGATAGTATCTTCCATGCAATCTTTCTTGAAGAGTTTGGATTCGAGAACGCTCCGAGATTGAAATATAACTTCGTACTGGCAATCATGTCAAGGGAACTGAAGTCGCGATTATGTTTCAATCTTGTTTTTTTGGTTCAGACATTCCGATATGCATGCAGAAGATGTGAGGGAATTAAAGAACTGAGAGCGATGAATAAGCGGCTGAGAAAATTGGAGGGCATTGAATTCGAGAATTCTCGGCTTCAAAGTTGGGATACTGTGATGGGACAACACTTTACAGCAATCAAGGAGCGGCCGAGAATCGTTCTTTCCAATGAGTGTTGACAAATATCGCTTACTCGCGAAAATGGAGTATTCATGAAGTCCAAGAACCCAGCAAGATGACCAACATATATGAGAAATCAAATTTGTCTCGCAAAGACAGAAGACTAGACCGACAAAATCGTCGTCTTGGACCGCCCTGTGGACCGAGACGCATGGTCGCTTCGGAAGAAGCTCAGAACTTTCCAGTAGCCATCCGTCGGCTCGCGAGATCGCCAATGCGGCCACCATGTACTCTGACGACTAGTCCCATGCTCGACTTCTGGGAACGATGGTAAAGCTGTGAGACCAGAATTGGGAAGAGGAGAGTGCATGTCTGCCGCACGACTCCAACGAGTTGAGCTAGCAAGATAAGGATGGTACTGGGCCTCTGCCGCCCCTTCCAAGTACTCTCGGCGTGTTGCTGTAGAGTTGACTTTCGGTTCAGGCGTGAATTGATCATTCTCTGTATGCTTGATTGAGGAATTCTTGTCTTCCTGCGACCCTGTAGAGGTAATGAAACGTCCTCGTCCATCGACCTTTGATCCTAGGCTCAATTGAATGTCTTTCGTGCCGAGCTTCGTCGACGTGTCGCAGCTCGTCTGACCCTTGAAGAGCCTTGAATGACGAAGGCTCTGAAGAGTAGAAGTGAACAGCGACGCGATCGACCTAAGTAGCGGCAAGTGATGGCGAACGAATCCCGGAAAGCTGGGAAAGCAGCTGCACATGACCCCTACGGTTAACTCAACCACGCTGGTGGTGGTAAGTAACACGTCACTCGCTGTTATCGAAGAAATACTAACACCCAAAGTAAGACATAGACCAGTTCCCAAGTCACATCGCTGTTTCGAGTCATAGTCGCACGATAGTACAGGCCGACCACGCTTGCAACACAAGCTCTGCAGTATCTCAGTAAAAGTCCGAAGAAGGGTCAATGGAAAAAAGAAAGCCTCACAGAAGTCCGGTCATAAAAATGGCCAGGATCCCGATCTTCTTTCCCCGAGGTTGTTGCAGCTTCCAGAGCACTGGAATTGGCAGTAGTAAGACAAGGAAGTCGCTGAAGACATTGACGCTTCCTTGCGTTATTGCTAATGGAATGTCCATGGCTACTTCCGTCGATGTTATGGAAGCTATCCCACTCTGTCCGGGTTTTGGGATGGAGAGCACTGCATACGCAATAAAGAATGACGTGTATGATAGACTGATGAAGGCCACCACGAGGTATATACCGTATCTCAGTCTCACATTGGGCCGGAAGATCCTGAGGTAGAGCAGAAGAAGAGATAATTTCGCCATGAAGATCGTTGGCGAGTAAAGAAGGTCAAGGACGACCCATCGCTGACAGTGTCAATGTTAGGATAGAACGATCTCGCCAACCGAGGGACAACAGAGACTCACTCGAAGCAAACTCGGGGTCAAAGCGGTAATTGGAACGTCCCACTGATGAGGGCCCGTGGCTGGGCCAAGTGCTATCGCAGCCGCATTAGCATGCTGATACTTGATGATCTAGAGACTCTAGTCACTTGAGACCGCCGTGGCAGCGAATCCAATCGATCCAACCTTCTGGTCATCAATGAATATATTCGCAATGGTACGAATGGTCTCTCCGTACCGCAGCAGGTATACAGACCCCTAGAAAAGGTTGTCAGGGTCAAATTTTGGCCTGAGAGAAAGTGTAAACTTGCAGTCGTCCCAGCTCCACGTGTGTCTGATGCGGAGCTTTGTATAGAAACGAATGAAGACCGAGATTGACATCAAGGAAACGCAGATGATGCTCGTGACTGTGAGGTCTTTGGCGCGAGTCTTAGGATTGATGAATTTGCTTGTGACGCCGGATGGGGGAAAGAGGGCTGGGAGGGTGAGCAGTGTCGAATTTTCGCCCGTTGAAAGACTAGATTCCATCTTCGTAAGGTTCAAACAGTGTCTGTTGGTCAATAAGCTTCACTCAAACCATGAAGACAGGACGTCTTCGCCTGAAAGCGGCTACCTTCGAACGTGGTTTCAACCCCCTTTGAAGACTGTACGAACAGCAAGCAAAAGAGATCAAAAATGGATGATAATCACTGAAGGAAGTTAACCAATTCCTGGAAGAAGATCTACATCAGGTAAGACTCTGGATCACTCTATCATTACGGCTCAGCTGCTTAGTCCATGCGAGAGTTCTCCATGTCCTGAAACCTGAGGTCACGCATGCATCACGCCAGTCAGCGGTAGGGCGTCGAGCTAACACTCGGCGATTTGAAAGAGGCAGTCTAGAGATGCCGTACGAGTCGTCATGTTTGCACCCTTTATCTGCAGGCTGATTAATCCGCTGACTACCGTGCCCAAGATCATCACATGTTTGCCAAAGATTTCTAATGATTTCTAAGGATGTCTCTCAAACGATGATGGCTTGCCTCGTACCCATTGGGAGATGCATGTACGCTGGGCTTGCAAATACGGCGCTGCAGAGCCCCAGATGTAACCAAAGGTAGGCAAGCCGCATGTTAAAGGGAAAGTGCCAGACTTTGAGGCATTTCGATGAGAGCAGTGCGGCGAAGCTGCTGACGCAGGTTGAAAGAAGATGCATGCCATTCGCCATGCTACGCCGCGCTGCGAACACGCCTTGTCGCGTTTTCCCGCTCTCTGCAACGGCCGCAAGTGAAGTGGCAATTGGTGGACCTCCAAGAGATCGATCTAATGCAGGCAACAATGAAACGCCCGTTGCAACTTGATAAGGTCCGATGGACCGAGCACCAGTATCATAGTATAATTCAATGACTCGTTTGTAATCCGAGAAGCTTCCCTTGCCGTGTCATATGCATTCCATTGGACTCATGTTTCAATAGTCTTTGTGTTTGTACGGTGCCTTGCTGAAGCCATCGCCGGTGCGCATATATGCGAAGGTCTGCTGTTGTTTCCTTGAAAGCATCTGCGCGTACTTTTACACATTCGCTCTGCCACAAGGTTCTTCAGGTCACAGATCATCGAGGCCCGGACAAATCATTATGATGATCACTTCGACTCTGCTTCTAGCGCTCGCTTGGTACTCGCAACGATCTCAAGCCCAGAGCATCTCCGATGTTCCTCAGTGCGCTGTACGAGTCTCGTTCAATCTCCAAAAAGGGGAGTGCCCTTTTCACTGACCCTTAACAGGTCCAAGCAGCCTTAACAAGTATCCAGTCGACGGGTTGTCAGATTACGGACATTCAATGCATCTGTCATGATGAGAACTTCATTACTTCGTTGCTTCCTGTGGTGGAGAAAGCATGCAGCAGTACAGATCTTCAGAGTGGGAATCCCCTGCTCACCAAGGAAACCCACTGATTGTCTGCTAGAGACGATCAGTTTCACAGAAAGCCTTTGCAATGCCGTGAACATCAACATATCCGCCGACATCCCTCAGTCTGCTACGCAGCCCCCGCCATCGATCACAAGTTCGGTTGCCGGCATGACTCCTGTAATGTCTGCTCAGCCGACTTACCACCCGTCATCGAACGTCACGGTGACCCCCAAGCCCTCTGCTTCCCAAGGCGTGGCAAAGCCTGGTAGTGTCACGCCAGCTATCACAGGAATGGCGGCCAAAAAGACCATCGATGGTGCTTATACTTGTCTCTTACTAGGTGCGGTCTCGTTGTTCTTGCTTTGAAGACGGTTCGGAGAGACTAGCCTGATGCAGTGCTGTACCACTGAGTAATAGCCTACTCCAGATTTTCAAAATTGTATGGTTGTGACCCTCAATGAAACTCTCTGCACACCCACCTTCCCACGTTGATCTGAAAGTCGTGAGTAAGGTACATGGCGATGTCGTCAGATGTTCCCGTTGAATGAAGCATGACGAATCAGCCCTCAATTGTAGGATTGCGAGCCATTGCATGATGCGCACTCCACGAGAACAGTTCCGTCCAGACTGAGAGCCTTGAATGGATACAAGTTTGGCCGAATAGGCGTATGGTGGCGCAAGCTCTGCAGAGCATGTTTCATGTGCGCGGTTTTCGGGACCCAATGCCTGACGAAAGAAGGCACAAGAAGCCTGTGAGGTTTGACACTCATGCCCATCAGGCGATCTGCAATGCATGCCGTGCATTGCTGTGCCCTGTAATGACGCCCGGCTTGCAGCCTGTACCAGAGTCGCCGGCGGAGAAATTCCCCCTCCCATTTCTGGATGGAGGCTTCTGAACATGATGGTGGCAATGAATAATCGTCGGACTGATCGTGGGACTGATCGTGGGGCAGAGATTCGGGAAAAGAAGCGGCGTAATCTATCCTTACTGGCCCCAACACCCAATACCCTCTTACTGTGGGGTATGCAAGGCTGATGCAGATGACACGAAGTCATGCGACACGAGGAAGTTCTGCATCTGGGCCCAGAAAGTTCTTTTCTTAAAAATCGTTGTAGCTCTGTATCGATTCTGCTCTGTAGATACCTGTGCCACAATTCATGCAAGTCGCGAACATGCAAAGCTAGTAAATCCTCTCGGCTGTGCCTTCTGCAAGAATTAATAATATCGCCTGCAGGCTGCACAAAATCGTGGAGCTGCTTACGTCACTTTTTAGCGGTTTCAGGTTGTTTGTCGTCACTGGGCACTGAAATCGCGCAGATCATGAATTCCGCTGGGCTATTCTGTGACACGCCACAGCGATCACGAACGAGCATCTCCTGAGAGATATAGAGTAAAGAGCGGGATTCTATCCTTCATGTAATCTTTCATGAAGATCACAGTGTAGCCAACATGGTGTCGCAATATCTCACGAACGGCATTCTTGCTTGTACGTCTTTCATTGTGCTGAGCATCTTTACAAACGTCTTTCGACAGCTTTTCCTGAAGAAACCAAATGAACCTCCAATCGTGTTTCACTGGCTGCCAATTATTGGCAGTACCGTTTCATATGGCATCGATCCTTTCAAATTCTTCTTCAGATGTCAAGCACAGGTATGGAAAATTACCCACCCCCCCAGGCCAGGGATCCAGAGTTTGTGCTAAAACGTGTCCTCAAGTATGGAGACGTGTTCACATTCATTCTGCTCGGAAGAAAAGTTACGGTTTACTTGGGATCGAAAGGAAATCAATTCATTCTGAATGGCGCCCTGAAAGACGTAAACGCTGAGGAAATATATTCCGTCCTCACGACGCCTGTGTTTGGCAAAGATGTCGTCTACGACGTACCAAACGCCAAATTCATGGAACAAAAGAAGGTGAGAATCTCATTTGACTCATTTTCGGACTCGCTCCTGACAACCCCTAGTTCATCAAATTCGGGCTTGCGACCAGCGCTCTGCGAACATACGTTCCTCTCATGGAGGACGAGATCCGGAATTTCATCAAGAAAGCGTCCCCATTCAAAGGCTCCAGCGGGGTAGTCCAGCTGCCTCCAGTCATGGCCCAGATTACTATCTTTACGGCTTCGCGATCGTTGCAAGGCAAGGAAGTCCGCCAAAAATTGGACACTACATTTGCCAAGCTCTACCATGACCTGGACGACGGTTTCCAACCAATCAACTTCATGTTGCCTTGGTTCCCCTTGCCTCAGAACCACAGACGAGACTTGGCTCAGAAGAAGATGACACAGGTGTATTCCGATATCATAAGATCCCGTCGCTCGAGCAGTAAGGCGAGAGACAGTGAAGACGTGCTGTGGACGATGATGGAGAGCACTTACAAGGATGGGACCCCCGTGTCGGACTCTCAAGCCGCAGGCATGATGATTGCGCTTCTGATGGCTGGACAACATTCTTCATCTGTCACCAGTTCCTGGATCATGCTGCATCTTGCGAACGAGCCGAAGATCATGGAGGAGCTGTACGAAGAGCAACAAGGCGTCCTGGGAAGCGACGCGTCGAAGCCACTGACCTACGATGACCTGCAGAACCTGCCGATGGCAATGAATGTCATACGGGAGACACTTCGACTGCACCCTCCGATTCACTCGATCATGCGAAAAGTGAAGAAAGCACTGCCAATAGAGGGCACAGGGTGGATCGTGCCCCCTTCCCATGTCCTTCTCGCAGCCCCAGCCACAATGGGCAAGAGTGATGTATACTTCCCCGAGGCAGCCAAATGGGATCCTCATCGATGGGAGCTTATAGCAGACCCCAAGGACCAGGAGAAGGAGAAGATGGACTATGGCTATGGACTAGTGTCAACAGGTGCCGATAGTACTTACCTTCCCTTTGGCGCTGGCAGGCATCGATGCATTGGTGAGAGCTTTGCTTATCTCCAGTTGACCATCATCGTGACCCTCATGGTCCGCAATTTCAAGTTCACAAACGTCGAAGGCTCCAAAGGCGTCGTTCGGACAGACTACTCTGTAAGTAGATCCAATATTCATGTACCGTTCGTCGCTCATTTTTCTTCCAGTCCCTGTTTGCGCGGCCAATGGAGCCAGCATATGTCAGGTGGGAGAGAAGGCAATCGTACGTCTGACTGCGGACACAATCTCAAAGAACTCGCAACGAAGCCTTAAGGCAGGGCTCTCCGTTGCTGGAGCCGGTAAACATAGTCTCCTCTTCCAGATTGCCGGCGTTGTGGAGGTGTCAAAGCAACAATCTGAAGAACCAAGTATGAGATGTGATCGCAGCACTCTGCACAGATGGCCTTATAAAGCTTGTGGCGGAGCAGCAAGAGATATCAAGAGCAACCCGCTAATGCCTGTGCGTGACATGCATGACATACTGAGTATAGTAGCTTATGCTTAATGAAAAGAATAAACTTCGACTTTATTTCTTCGGCAATGCAAAGACAGGGATACTGGGCTGTTATTACGTAAGAAAGATCGTTGCCTTCCACGTACAACAACGGCGTAGAACCTGGTATGTTTCAAAGCTAAAAATAAAAGTTGACGTTGCGTGAGACAGCTCTATAGTCGAAAGGTTGTTGCTGATGGATTAACCTCTAACATATGGGACCGCCACTTGATAGGTATCTGAGGTTGTAAGGTGAAAATTAAGATATTGCGACACACTATTGCAAACAGGATCTGTGCCACGATCAACGATAGATCATCATCCTTCAGGTTACTGCCACCGACTGCGCCATTCCAAACGACAAGGTCATCTCAACCCTCGATACCGGCAAGTATCTCTCCGATGGTCGTGTAGTTGCTCGGGTGTCTGAAGCGAATATGATCGCCTCCTGGTGATAGCTGTCCGTTTGATCCAGGGAAGCCTGCTTCATCGCCTGTAAAATCCACTTCACCTGCTGATAGGTCGGTTCTCGCAGCTGTGGGTAGAACTTGATGGCAAGTTTCTGGAACATGCTCTGGCACGTGAAGACCCCTTCATTGGAGATCACTCTTATCTGAGCGTCACCACCGCGGCTGGCAATGAGGCTGTCGAGTTTCCAGATCCCGATATCCACGCAATCCCCAAGCAGAAAGACTGGCACGTCTTTGTTTGTTGCAGGAGGCTTCCAGGAGGTATACAGGAGCCTCAATGGGTTTGGGGGGGACGGCTCAAAGGGTCTGAATTCGGTCAGATCGCGTGAGAAGGGTTCTCTGAACGGGGTCATCAAGGCGCCGGGTGTTGCGCAAAACTTACAGGCCCTGAGGAGGGTATCTTGGATCCTCGTCCGAAATTGTCGTATTGGTTGTAGATGCTGGACTTCCAGTGACAGCATCACCCACTGGGAAGGCTTTAGAAGAGGATTGCTGGCAGAAAAAGAGTAAGAGGAGAGGTGTGCCTATGAACATTGTGGCTATCGGTGGCGACTGCAAATGTCAGGCAATGATTGATTTAATGTTGATTTGTCGGTCCCTCCAGGCGAGAACGACAAAGAGGTGGCTGATAGTATCGATGACACCCGCGCCTCAGGGATGTCACCGAGACATAAGACGCGATATGCGCGAGTCAAAGGAGAGGATTCGATTGGTTGTATGCAAAGGGACGTATGAATGCTGGCGATGTTTTAGCTCGAAAGAGGTATTTTTCAATTGGAGATGACTTGAGGCACATCGACTTCATGCAAAAAAAGAATGTCCCTTTTTCAGGTCTCCCTGACTGCTAGCGATCCAGGGTACCGCATGCTCCTGGATATTTCATATGTGTGACCGACGTATGACTCGCCAAGATTGCCAGGACCATCAAATGGAGCGGCAGTGGATTTTGCCTGGGCGATACCCGACAAGTCGGAAGAAAGGCACTTTCAATATCTTCCGCTCCTATAACGGCGAGATTGCTGAGCATACTTCAAAGGATTTGAATGCTCATCTGGAAGGTCTGCTGCCTTGAAGTGTGCAGAATTTAGGTTCTTGTGAGGACTCAATTCTGTTTTGAAATTCTTCGTCTGCCGGTAAAATCAATGGAGAGATTTGCATTGTGAGGTGAAAGCTGTCCAACTGATTCAGCACGCTTGAGCCTCTGCCACTGCTTGGGAACTTGCGTACGGTGGAACTCGGGACGGGGGCGAAGACGTGATACTGAGGCATACAATTCAGTTCAACCACAGCAGCTGTGTGAAGCTTGTCTCCCAACTTGAGGTCGCGTTCGAGCGATTGTTCTTGATGACCAACGAGTTTCCGAGGACCGGTACAGCTTCTTGCAAGAAGACAACAGGGGTCTCCGATCAACTTAGTTGGTCTTGAATCGTTCGCCGTGCAACTGATGACAGATCCATTCTGTAGCCGAGATCAGAAGCCTTCGCACACGCAGAAACCTAGGGCATGTCAGTCAAGCGTTAATGATGGCAATGAGATGAACCTACAACTCTGTCCCGCAGGTCCGACACTCCTGAGATCGATCTTAACATCCACGCATCTTTCTGCATTTGCTGGAAATGTTTTACAAACACTGCGCTTGATCCCGCAGCGTTACTGACAATATCGAATGTAAGATCAGTGTCGATTCCAAGCCTCTCGCAAAAGCGCATTGCCTCATCAATGACAACCAGATGTACGCCCATCATCAGGCTCTCAATATCGTCGACACTCATCCGAGACTGATCATGACCTTGCCACGACTTGGCATGTTCTGCAACAAGGTTTGGCTGGCCAGGCATATACAACCTCACAACCACGCAGTCGTCTTCTCTCTCCCATCCTAAAGCACTGCAGTCCTGATACAGCTCTTCTGATTTTTCTAGTAACGGCAGCCTGAAGTTATATTCACGGATCGTTTTTGTGATGATGGCTACATCCTTTTTGATAATTGCGATGGCCGAATACGCAGGTAAGGATGGGTCAAGCATGTGTGGAGCCCGGTTGCAGAACATCCAGCTGCTCCCGTCGCCCTCGCTCAACTTGTCAAAGGCTTGTTGAGTATTCAAACCGGCCATTGCCGCAAGACCCATGGCTTCGGAGGCCATTGCAATGTTGACCCCAGCAAAGATCTGATGGACCAACTTTGCTTTTGATCCCCCACCAAGACCACCGGGGACCCTGTAGAGCTTGCTGCTCATGCACTCGAGGATTGGGTGTGCAGTGTCGAGGTGCGCATCGTCGCCGGAAGCAAAGATGGACAGTGTGCCATTTGCCGCTCGTCCAGCGCCACCGGACACAGGGCAATCAAGTAGATGGACGTCTGACCGTTCTGCCTCCTTCAAACGGAACAAAAGCATGGTGACATCAGCTGGCGCCACAGTCGAAGTCATCAGTAGAGACGCATTCCTGCGCATTGAAGTCGCGGCTCCAGATGCAGGATCGAAGAGAAGATCCATCGCATCATCGATTTTAGGGACCATGCAGACCAGAAAGTCGGCATCTCTCACAGCAACCCGGGGCGTTGCCGCTGCTCTTCCTCCCACAGCGACTAGCTTATCAATCGAAGGAGCATAGATATCGTATGCGATCACTGGGAATCCAGACTTCACAAGATGGGAAGCCATCCCGAAGCCCATCGCCCCAAGGCCAGCAAAGGCCACCGGTGGTTTTGCAGGAGACATGGCGCAAGATTGATTGAAGTGTACAGGAATATTGGAAGGACTGGTTTTTGTCATAATAGTGTTCGGGTAGAGAGAGGCGGCATCCCCGCTCGTGATGACGTTGTTGAAGGGCGGAAGACATCAATGGCTGCAACACCGGCAGCTGGATGGGCTTGGAAACTCTAGAGCCTCAAATCGCCGCCAACGACAGAGTTCGCTAAGTCTTCTTCTTCAGCCTTCTCTAAAAGGTTCTCTCCGGACCCCTGAGCTGCCTGTCCCTTGGTCAAAATCTGTTTCCACGCAACACCAAAGATGTGACGTCATCGTGACAGGCTAGCCATGTTCTCGTTAGCGGCTCACCCCTCTCCGGACATTTCTGAAGTTCCTCGGTGCAGAAGACCGTCATTCCACAGATTTCAGACCGAGATATTCGATATGGCGATAGCCTACAGAAAGCCAGGGTCTCTGGCGTAAATGGTAGAGGAGGCCACTGACCAGCAAAGAGGCCACTATGGCCAGGCCTGGCAAGTGTGGACTGTTGATGCAGCTTGCAGACGAGTCCTACAAGGCAGGGCGACTGCGCGAAAATATGCCATCGTGAGCTTTGAATTAAATCAATGGCTGATTTGGTCGTGCCAGCTACCGAACATTACTAGTCAGTAGTGGCTAAGGCTCCTCAAGATCCTTCGCCTCATTCGGATTCGTCTGCAATATACTACGGGACTGGACAGTGCGATATAAGGCGTCAAGGAAATTCAAGCTGCATCTCTTTGGAGCTGACAGAGGAGGCATCTATCAAAAGCTTGCTACCGGACTGGCCAAGCGCACCTCCAACTCAAGGATATTGAGGAGGCGAAGGAAGTACGGAGCACGGTATCAAGTCTTCCAGGCCAGGAGCGCCTCTATGACGCTTGCCGTCAGGACAAACTCGTGTCATCCTTCGATAGCGATCAAAGACAGGAAAGCCGGCGCAAGGTCCTCTTACAGTTACCTCGTTATCTACCATCCATCTTTCCTGCCACAGAGTACTACGTCGTTGGTAATGACGAAGCTTGCCCCCAAAGTGATGCTCGTATGGTGGATAAATAAAACACCTTGCTGTCCTTTTTCTTCGGCGGCATAGGCGACGCCCAAAATCTCTACGCCACGATCTTGAGGATCGACCAGCTAGAGAGGGGTAAGAAGAAACAACGCAAGCGAAAGTATCACTGTACCATCAACGACATCAGAACAGCAGCAGTAGCTCGCGACCTTCTAATATCTCAGTTTCTAGATGAGTTGATGAGCCTGGATGAGACACTACAGGACGAACGAACGCAAACCCGGACAACAATCTTCGTCCTCTATGCAGGAGTAGTCGTGCCTCTATAGGTTGCCAATAATATTCAAGCCACAATCCAGCAAGTTATACAGTGGCGTCGCTCCAGGAGCTTCCAACCTCGAGTGGGTCCATGTATGTGAATGCGACAAGCCTCCCTTTTCGAATTCGCTTCAGGAATGGAAGGATGAGATGCCCGCTCAACATACGTCACATGATATGACGCAAGCGGTGAGCGCGTACAAAGCTTCCGACAGCTCGAAAGGGTCATTGGCCAGTGGTCCCTCCAGTCTCTGCTGCTTCATACTCTTCGGTCGCCATTCAGGGACCAGGATAGTAACAATCGGTTTCCTTGATCTGAGGATATATGCGCTGGCCTCTTTTCAAGCCTCATCTTTGCTGGTAGGGAGGGGCAGGTGTGGCTCTTGCCATTGTGACAGCGCGATAGGCGGCCAGTGAGCACCAGTCAGTCGAAAATACTTGATTTCTTGCTCACAGCCCCTGCGCGGCTTTGGTCTACCAGCTTGGCCAATACAACCATCGTTGGACCAGTGATAATGCTGGATTGACTGGCCTTCAAGAGCCGAAATACAAATCCACCTTGTTCGATCTCGTATCACACTTTTTTGCACATGTCGCTATGTCGCTCAAGAAACTGAAAGGACGGTTTCAAATTGAGATCATGCACGGAGAGATGAGCAGAATCTTTGAATTGACTCGTTTCAACGTGTCCGAGCGCGAGCCTGAATTCTCAAGCCTATATGATCGCATACGTATGAGCAACATCCCGTGAGTATTAGAAGATATGCCTGCTGATTGATGGGTATGAGGCTGACTCTACCCAGGGACTATATTGCTGGTCCTTTGACGTCTTTCATATTTGCTATACCTGTGACCAAGACAACCTTGAACTCGACAGTAACCTCAACCTGTCTGCGTAATACACCCGCATGGGCGGATCTTCCCCAATCCTACGACGAGTGGCCACAGGTGAGCGAGGACGACGTCCTTTGCAAGCTCATGAATGTCACTCGCGTGGAAACGCAGCGCGAACGAGTCAATAACAAGTCCTTCAAGCATTGGTCGGATCTTTTGCGAAAGGCTCTAGACATCGTCCTGGGGAACTCCAAGCAGACATATTGGGAAAGTCTGGTATGGGCTCTGTTCTAGACTTGAGTTCCGATGAGCTCCGTGAATTTGACTTGACGACCTTCTATACCCGGGATCTTGCGACAGTGGACGTCACTGGCGATCCCTCGAACGTACTCGCCGACTACTTTCAATAGCGGCGGACTGACCATAAATCCCATGGTTTCGAGTCTCTGCATCCTCGGGCTTCCATCCCAAAATGGCTCTTTGCGCTCTTCTTCTTCAAGATTGTATTGCCAGTCGACCGGTCAGAACAGGACTGGCATCACAACGTAATTAATTGTCCGCTTAATCTAACCTTTTTTTTTTCGTATACTTGTTATGCTGCACGAGGTGGGATACCCATCACATTGGCTTTCCGAAGTCATGGAGCAATTCCTAGAGAACTATGGCTTAACCTCTGCTCGACCACCGCAGTCGAGTCCGTTGACGATTGAAGGAAACCAGAGGAAAAGCCCGATGAAAAAGCTATCCACAGCCCCATTTGTATACGACATGTCGACATTGGTAATATTCTTGGAACTATACCTGCCTTCTAGTATCACGAGCACCGTCAAGCCCAAGCCACGTTGTATCGACGAATACAGAATTCATCTGGAACCTCTATACATGGGTCAAGCTGACATGCCGGTGAACATGTTGGTATTCTTCAACGAAAAGCCAGTGGAGGATGCGGTGAGACTGGCTCGTTTGGCCTTCAGTCCGCCTCGCTATGCACCCAGAATCAAGAGGGTCATCCTTGGATTCATCCCCCAAAAAGTACGGTCTTGTATATGAAAGCGGCCTGAAAGTGTTTACGACATTTTTTCTGATTCTGATCACAAAAATCAGCAGCCTGGATGCCCCAAGAAGTCATGGAGGAAATGCAGAAAGGTCACGAACGGCACGTCGGCACATGGCGCACCGATACTTGCAAGTGTGTTGCTTTGCCTGTGCTTGTGGAAGAGCGCGACAAAGTCTTGAAGGGCGATCGTTGGTTCAGATAAGGCAGCATTGGGATGAATCGATCCAATAAATCGCAGTGCGTACACGACCCTCACCTCCTTCAAGGAACACCTCGCCAAACAGTATGATGAGATGATCGAAAATGTCTCCAGAAAAACAGAGGGTGAAGTTTTGAAAGCTCTCACTCATATACGCACGCTGCTCGATACGATGATCCAGCTCTGCTCAATGTTCGTGTCTGCAGAGATGGTGGGAACTTCAAGCAACGGTGCTGCTAAGTTCGAAGGTGACTGCTTTCCCAGTTGACAAATTCGAGGGAAATTTTTGTATCTCCCACCGGCCATTTGCTTTGCTACCTTCTGCTTTCCGCCAGATTTAGGAACAGAGGGTGCTGGCCTGAATTCAAGAAATGATTGGCTGTTTCGTGCATCTCGGTCATGTTTTGTGATTCGCTTATTCCCGCTGAGCGACTACGCCTAATGGAGTTTAAAGATTCTGCCGGTTGACCGCCATTTGAGATATTACACAAGTCCGTGTAATGGCAACGCCCTGACCCCGGCCTGCGCAGTGCGAGAAGGCTGTTATTGGACAGAACGAAATGCCTCGGACTGATAATCCCGATTTATTTCTCCACTGCAATCAAACCTCATGTGACTTTCTTATCCCTTGAATTAATATATATGTTCTGCTGAAGTCGCCGCGTCTTGACTTATCTTCCCCGATACTTCAAGCACGATTTCTACGATACGAGTAGACGTGATAGTTCCATGTTGATAGCCTGACTAGCATACCATTTTCCCTGGCGATAACCTACCGCTCACGACAGGATGCATCTCTCGCTACTCTGCTTTGGCTCCGCACTGCTGAACGCAATCACTACCGTGGCGATTGCTCCTGCATCTCTTCTTGGGCCGGCCTATCCACCACCAACGGATTTGACCTCCACCACCAGCCTTGTATCGAAGGCATGGGCCGAAGTCACGGATACTATGAAATCGTGGACTGCCTCGAAAGATCCAGTCGAGGGCCAGGTACCTGACTTCGGAAGCTTTACATTTTCCGTTGGAGCATTCTCAATATACGACCCTAGAGCTGCGGAGTTGCTACAATATCATTATACTGCGCCAGATGTCAAGAATTCAACCACTGGAGCAACAGAGGCAGATGGAGATAGCGTCTACCGTATAGAGAGCGTCAGCAAGATCTTCACTGTCTATTTGACACTGATTGAGATCGGAAGCGTATACTGGGATCGCTCGATCACGGAGTTCATCCCAGACCTTGCGGATTTTGCCAAAAAGACAACACCAGATCCACTCAATGTTGTAGACTGGACGGGTGTCACACTCGGAGCGTTAGCTGGACAGCTTGCTGGTATACCTCGGGACATATCGATTGCAAGTGGTGATCTACTACTCTTACAAGGATTGGACGTCTCCACCGCGGAAAGATTGCCCCCACTCAACGTTTCTGATCCCAGCAGCATTGACCCTTGTTTCCGGTACGATAACGCTACTGACATCTCATGCGTGGGGACTCCTTATTTCGAAACCGTGACAAAGAGGGCTCCCATTTTCCTGCCATGGTCGACCCCGATCTACTCCAATCTGGCATTCGCCCTACTTTCTCTGGCTTTGACAAATATCACCAATCAGACATACATTACAGCTCTTCAAAAAGATTTAATGGACCCCTTGAACCTTACGTCCACCAGTCTCTCACCAACAAAAAATATTGATCGTGCTATTATACCTGGTGGGTTGAGTAGCAATGTGGGCTTGGCATATGCGTCCATCGATTCCACCGACTCTGGCTCCGGCGAACTCCTTTCCTCCCTTAACGATCTGGCCAAATTCGGTATCGCCATCCTCAATTCGACCTTGCTGCCTGCTGAAGAAACGCGACAATGGTTGAAGCCCATCACGCATACGAGCTCGCTTAATCTCTCGGTCGGACGACCCTGGGAGATCTACCGTATCACGCAACCAGTGACAGGTCACACTAACGATCTCTATGCCAAGGATGGTGCCGGAAGAGGCTATAGTGCCTTTCTTATACTCTCACCGGACCATGGAACCGGCTTCAGCATCCTCATCTCCGGTGTCCAAGATTCCTATAAAGCCAATGCTGCCGTGGCAGATGCACTAACGTCAATCGTCCTCCCCGCTTTCGAAGCACAAGCTGCTACAGAAGCTTCCCAGAATTTCGCCGGTAGCTATATATCCAAGAGACCTGGCTTGAATTCTTCCGTCGACTTAGCGGTCAATGCCTCCTACGGACCTGGCCTAATACTCAAGTCCTGGGTCAGCAACGGCACCGATATGTTATCCTGGCTGAGTGCTGGAGGCATCACAGACGAGCTCAGCTTCTTTCCAACAGACTTGCACAGTGCGGCAGATAAGGCTGGCCAGTGGGCTTTCCGCGCAACCTATGGCAATTCGTCGCTCAAGAGCACGGAGGGGCTTGGACCGTTCATGAAACAATTTGTTGGGGCTGAAATCTGGCAGACAGTGGATAGCCTTGTCTATGGAGGGGTGAGCTTGGATTTGTTCGTTTTTGATGTGGATGGAAATGGTAGCGCAACGAGTGTAACACCAGCTATAACGAGAGCGAAGTTAGACAGACACTTTTAAGAGAGCATGGATGAATTCGAATCGAGGAAACCTAGATATCTGCGAAGATGTTCTGCTCCATTCGTATCAAAGGATCATTGTGATATAAAGTGCTATTCATCGATTCAAAAGCTCTGGCTTAGTTTCATAAGAAACAGACTAAATTCGACCAGATTTGACCGGATTGAGGGGGCGGTGGCGAGGCTGCATTTGATGCTGACGGTCCTGACGCCCAGCCCCCAATTGACACCGTCTCATTTCTCAACTGCCACAGTAATACTTCAGTTTCGTCACCGACAAGTAGATAGCGGTAGAACAATTCTCTGTCCTCCGTCATCGACTTGTCGTCTGACACTGGCCAACGCCACGTCATAGCTTTGGTTGTAGTAGGCCATTTAGGTCGTTACATTTGCGAAGAAATGCTCCATTCTGCTGATCTTGACCCCGTTATGTTGACTTGGTAGGTGAGTTCTATCAAGAGGTTCCGTATCTTTATTGAGTATATCCTCAGGACAGCAAACTTGCTGCATGGATTACGACCACCAGTATCCCCGTCCTCCAAACAACTTAAGCTCCCTTCTCCATCTTCTCCATCCTCGACGCTTCAGCCGCGACAAACCTTACCTCATTCATCAATTCTACGACCCCGGCCTCCTATATAAGCATCTACGCTGCCTTTCTCGAAGCGTGCACCCGCTCTCGCGCCTGCAAGCGTCTCATTCCCTCGGAATGGATAGGCGACATCGAAACGCTCCCCCGGAAACCGAGATTCTACGCTGCAAGCCGCGAACCCTTCAGGCAGATACTCCGCGCTCAGACCGAGGTCCAGTGGAAGCTCTTCAACGAGGGGTGATTGGCGGACTACTTCTTGCCTCGGCGAACGACGTATCTAGCATTGATTGACGGTAATGATTGCTGTTGATATCGAAGGGTGGGCGGCGTGCATTCGGGGCCCGGGGGATGAGCCCCAGAGTTGGACAGCTGCTAGGGACGCAGGGAGTGTGGTAGCAGAATTGTGTCGCACGAATCATCAATGGGTGAGCGAGGGTCCTTTTCCTATATCGCTCCTTACCTGCCTTTTGACCCTCGCGCTGGTTGTATGCAGAGAGGTCTACTTGAGGTCTTTCCCAGAGTGACATCACTTACGTCGCAGGTGAATGGGCCACGTTCAACCAGGCTGTTCAGATGTTGAAGTTCCTGCACGGTAATTGAACTCAACCTTTCCAAGAAACAGAAAGTAAAATAGCAATACTAATGCATCAATAGCAAAAGCACGGCCTATATCGCAAATTCACAGAGCGCAAGAAGATATGAAAGCCAGTCTCGATGTATATGCGAACGAGTAGGAATTAATTAATACAGGCGAATTTGCGGAGGTACAAAATGAAGACTTTGGGCTGTTTAGCATGCCCTCGGGAAAGAATAATAAGATAACGGGCAGAATATCTTAATAATATCAGCTTTAAAAGGCGAAAAAAGATTATTATACGCAGAAACCTATTACTTTTTGGTTATTCGGCGTAAGAT